>APFE031096843.1:0-13990 GCA_000404065.3 Pinus taeda
ATGGTTTTCGGTCCTTGGTTTTGGACGCGATGGTTTTCAGTCCATGGTATTGGATGCTTCGGCATGTATAAATATGTATTGTAACATTGAAAGGAATATAATGAAAAATCAAGCTGGTAGTCCCGGTTTTGGGATCCAGTGGGAAATCTCTGTGTATATGTGTTTTATGTGTTATGCTCTCGCATTTTTATCTTTCTTGTGATTTAGAATTCGTATGCAAGTAATTTCTGTATGGGGTTAAAACCTACATAGTTGATATGATATCTTTAGTTATGGGATTCAACACTAGTCAATTTGTTGATGAGTTAACCCTAGTGTTGTTGTCAATCTTTACTCCTGGATAGCCCCCTGTTGTTAAGTATGATTATGCCTCCTTTATTGCTGATAAAATTCATGAACAGTTCATGAGACTGGACAATGAAGGAGTTTTCAAATATACCACTTTCATATATCTCTCATGCTTTATTATCAGTCAAAAAATTTCCCTTTCCCTATCATGAAGCTTGATACCAAGGGCAATCCAAGGTGTTTTATCTTTTGGACTTCCATTTTCCATAAAACCTTTGATTCCCCTTACTCCTATAATGAGTTCATTGATCAGTTTTTTCATCTAGCAACCACCTTATTGACAGGGATTTCCCCTCCCAGGATCAGTGGTGACATTAAAAATATCCTTTAGCTCTCCAAGCAGTACAGAATAGGTGACTGGTATTTATACCAGAATTATACAAAAATCAGGATATATGGGTGCGAGCTTTTCCCTTTCAAGCTACCCAAATACGTTCCAATGAAACTGTTTGCATTAGAATATTTCAGACAAATGATACATTCAAACTTGGTTCATTTTCATAAAGCCAAAAAGAAAGCACAACTCAGAATCAAGAATCAATTAGGCCCTTTTATCTACAACAATAGGGAGGCATGGAGGGAAGCAAAGAGAATTTTAGATGACCTTAAATTACACAAAAGTTTTGGTTGGGTTCCATATGACCCTCATAGCTTTACCTGTGATAGAAGAATAAAGAATAGGCTATCACCATATATACACCATAGAATCCCAGAGATTGAACATTTTGTCAACATGGATGAATGGAGGGAAGGGACCTTAGTAGAAACTAATAGTGAGCAGGTCAACATAGAAAATGTAATGAAAGATCTTGAAAAGCCTCTTGACCTAGACTCTTTTGGACATGTGCAGTTTGAAACTTCTCAGAGGTAAGCATTCGGGATAAGTTCCTCAACAGCTGGGGACTCTCAAAGGCACTCACAACAGACCGATACACCACTCACAGGGATTTCCAAAGGAAAAGAAACAGAGACAAGCACTCAGGCTAGAGAAGAGTCAATAATGTCTAATCAGCCTGAAACTTTTAAAGAACATGCCCACATACACACTCCTCCAACTCAAGTCAATGTGGGAGAACCCCCAATCTTGTAGACTCCTCTGAATGAGGAAAAGAACAAAAAGAGAGACAGGGAAGTAGCTACCCCTACCAGTGGACCCTTAGAACAGCCTGGTGCTAAAAGGCAAAGGCTAAATCCTCTTTCAGAAGAGGAATTTTTTAAAGAAACTACTAATAGTCAAAGAAAAGAAGGTGTGGATAGTCATCAAACTTTTCCAGTAGGTGGAACATCTACAAACTCACAGAGACAGGAGCTGGAGAAATAGAAAAGTGCAGAGGTATCATCTTTTAGGCTACCAGGACAAGACAATTTGAATATCAAAAAGAAGTTTAAGGAAATAAAAGCCAAAAATGAGCGATTGAGGATCCAGGTCTACAATCAGTATTTGAAAATGGCTCCCACTAATCAAAACAGGTTGATGTCAGCCGATGACATCAAAGAAGGTAAAATGATAATGAGTTATTTCAAACCTAAAGTGGAGCAACCTCAATCAGCAGCAGATTACCTCATAACCAATTTTGAATTCATGTCAAAGGACATTCATCCCTTGGACCAAATTGAGTTACATAGACAAGGGAGATGGTCTACTCTACATTGAAGTGGTAAGGCCATGATGGCCCATAGACTAGAAAATTCTTTAAATAATACGACTTCCCAATTACAGCTGGAGAAAGCCTCCTCACAGGCTAAAGATAATAGAATAAAATCTTTAGAAGAATTGATCATTGGGTTAGGTCATGATCTGAAATATGTGAAGACTGTAGAAGCCTTAATTAAAAAGAAAGATGAAGACATAGTTGCCTTAAGAAAGCAGCTAAAGTTGCCTCCTTCCAGACATCCACAGACTGTTGAGGTCATACAACAAAGGTCTAAAGAAGAGCTTATGGACTTTCTCCTAAAGCTTAATGAACGATTGAATGAGACCGAGCAAGAGTTAGAAAAAACATTGAAGAACAGGCAAGGAGATTCGACCTCTCAGCCTCCCAATGTAATACCAGTAGTCTCAACTACAATCCCTTCAACCCTTAGAACAGCTTTGGCCCCAAAGGACCCCTTAGTCATAGCTGAAATAGTCACAGGTACAACCACAAGAGCAGCAACAGCAGGAACAACGCAGGAAAGCATTTCAAGTTTGAGCACAGAAGAACTGATAAAATCAATGGAGAAGATGAAGATCCAAGTTTCAGAGTTGCAAAAGGTAAAAGAACAATATGATACCTTGGAACAGAAATATGACCTTTCAAAGATAATTTTTTCGGAAAAAGTGAGGGAAATTAAAGGGTTAGAACAAAAGGTGAAATCATTAGAAAAGGACCTCACATTTGACAAACCTTTGGCAGATATTAAGAAGATCCTTTGGACCAACATCACTCAATCAATAAATGATGTTTGGCCATCAATACAAATAATATTTGAACAAATTGATTTAGTAAAAGAAACCTCAGAAGAAATCCAGAGGACAAAAGCAGAATTAGGAAGGATGCCTGAGGAAGCCACCAGGCTCATAAATTTTTTGGATAGCAAGAATAAGTATCAGCTTGAAGAACTGGGCATTGAAGACAGAACAGGGACTATTCTGGAAGTAAAAAAGGTATTGACTAAAAGGTCTCTGATGCAAAATTTGGAATGAAGATGCAAAAGCATGCAGGAGGAAATTAATGCTTTTACGGAGAAATTTGGTATTTTGCAAAACAAAGGGCTACCCAGTCCTTTAGTTATAAATGATAAATTGATGAGGCACATAGATTATGTTGATAAACTGGATCAATATGCAAATAACTAGGCAAGTTCATCAACCAGCACATCAGCACCAAAGGCACTACCTACGGGCAAAGTTCTTTGTGACAATCTAGAGAACCTCTTCTATGTTGAACATGAGCTAAAGTATTTGTTTCCAATTCAGCCTACTTTTTCCAGGTACACAGAGACTGACGAAATCCTCAGAAAACTTCAAAGGACCAAAATACCACAGCCAAAATGGTGGGAAGAAATGCTGGAAATTTTGTAATTTGTCCTTGATAAAAAAGTAAATTTTGATTATTGACTACAGTCAATAATGATAAAGAGGATAAACAGAGATCAAACAGGTAAAGAGTATCAGATCAGGTTAAAGTGTATCAGTAAGAAGATGAAAAGCAGAACAGCCAGCACAGAATTACATCAACGACAGTAAGATGCCCAATCATAGGGCCTGACTCCAGCACACTCACAAGAATAGGAACAACAAACCATCAGTTTGCCTCTATCTGCTATCTACGACACCATCTGTCTCTATTTTCATGTAACATATAGTTAGTCATCTAAGAATATATCTCACTTTGTTATGAGATATTTTATTGTAAAGTTTTTGTATAAATACTCCCTCATTTAGAGTATTGAGGGTGGATTCTTAGACATTGCTGTAAAACTGATTATTTTGGAATAAAGTGTTGTTGGACCAAAACTTGCATGGCTGGCTAGATGTAGAATTGATACAAAGAACTTTTCACAGGATTCAAGTGCAATACATCGGATAAATAAGTATCTTATAACTCATGTGTTATTGTTTTCCTGTTTAAATATTTCAATTATGTTCCATATCTGAATATTAAAATGAAAAAGCTTAATTCAGAAAGTGCTTTAGTGCAATCTATTTTCAATCATTTTTATTCTCAATGTTTTCCTCTAAACTATGATAAGCAGTGAATTCTTAATTGCTCCTGTTTCCTAGTTTACTCATTTTGACCATTTAGTAAAGAATTCTTAATTGCTCTTTATTGGTGATCAGTCAAGTTCTCTTATCTCAAGACATGTGGAAGGATTCTTAATTGCCCTTCTTCACTTTTGAGCCCATCTCACCCTTTTGAATCATCATTTGTTCCATGTTTAGCTATATTTCCATGTGAAGCCATCCCTTGCAAAGAAACCAAATCCAGTTGAACCATCTTCCTTTGACTCCATTAGCCCAATGGCCTAAAGTACTCAGTGATACCCCTCTGCTATTGAATTTCACCAACAAACTCAATCAAAATTCGAAAGCTCTAATAACTAGCCTAAAACCTTATAAAACAAAGCTAAATCTTAAAGAGAGGGCCCTCTTTAGGTACAGATTGGTTAGATTCTGTGCCCAAAAGTTGGTTTGTGGTTACCTCAGACCCCTTTCCTCTTCTTACAATTTCTAGGAAAATCTTAGTGATAACAGGAGAAACATTATTATTGCATAGTAAATTGTATATGGCCACTAGATCATGGCACTCAAACAAATTCACTTCACTACCCTTCCATCTCCCATTGGGATACCATATTATGACATTCTATTTAACTATTCCATCAAGTTATCCTCACTTGTAGGCTCAACAACAGGTGTTAAAACCTATATATATTATTCCTTTCCATTCCATTTCCCAAGGCTTATACACAAGACATCAAGCCACTTCTAGTAACTCAAATAATATCTCATATTCTTGCCCACCTCAATCATAATGCACAAGAGAATCAATACCATGTTTAAAAGTAACTTGAATGATTGTACTCTCAATCCTCTTTTCATATGACTCAACCATGAAGGAAGCATATGATTTTACTTGCTTCACTTTAACTCCATATGTGAAACTATCAGTTCTTTCCCAACACATATCAATATCCTCATCTTCTTTGCTCCACTTTTTCATTTCATCTGAAACTAAAATATGATTAACTCACTTGAACACACCGTGACACTCAATCTATTTCAAACATTACAAAGCCTTATTGGTCATTCTTGATTCAATAAATATGGAAAACATATTTCCAGCATAAAATCCTTACGGACATCTTTCATAACAATTGAATGAATTTTTTCAAGTACTCCATGTAGGTGTTCAATAACATGCTCAATTTTGGACTCTTTATTATAGTTTTTTCTCATGGAGTGCCCAATTCTAGAAATAATGTCATTTTCTTCTACATCTTGAAGTGACTTCCTAGAGAACCATCTACCAATTTCCCTAAATTTCTTCTTCCTCTCATCTCCTATGCAGTTAAACCATCCCGAGCACTTCTTAAGACTCAATAAGGATGTCCTTAAGTGGTTTCCTAGTGACCTTCTAGTATAATGTGTAGTTTTATCTATTAAACAACCTTCATAGATTGCTCATAAAGCTCCTTCATTTGCAGAATTTTCATTTTTTGTAGGTGCATTTCTATCTATTTGATCATGAAAGTTACTAGTTGTTTCCATTGTTTCACAACCTGTAGTTTGATATGTTGAACAACCTTTAGGGATTACTCCTGAATCTTGTTCATTTGTATAATTTGGATTTTATGTAGTTGCATTTATATCCATTTGATCATGAAAGACACTATTTGTTTCCATTATTTCATGACATGTTCTTTTATCTCTTTAACAACCTTCAGGGATTGCTCCCAAAGCTTGTTCATTTACCGAATTTGGATTTTCTGTGGGTGTATTTCTATCAATTTGATCATGAAAGGTA
Source organism: Pinus taeda (assembly GCA_000404065.3). NCBI lineage: Eukaryota > Viridiplantae > Streptophyta > Pinopsida > Pinales > Pinaceae > Pinus > Pinus taeda. The sequence goes on from APFE031096843.1 coordinate 5,859, forward strand.
CTAGTTATTTGCATTGTTTCATGACCTGTATTTGCATCTACATTATTATTGGAAGCTTGTTGAAATTGTTGTCCATTGGGTAGGACTACAATTTAATTCCCTTCAACTATTATTGCAGACAAACAACGCCTTGGTTGTTCAACAACAATTTTTTTGCCACAATTTGCTTGCATAGTAGACATTGGGTTTCAAAATTTGTTGCATTATTGCATGTTGTTTGATGGGAAATCATTATATATCATTGTAGGATGTAGTTCTGATCTGCAAATGCATTATTGCATGTTGCTTGAGGGAAATTGATGACATTATTTTGTGGTATGGAGTTTTGATCTGCAAATTCTTGACGTTGTTTATGAGAAGCTAACAACTCTTTTACCTCCAACGGGAGTGAATTGAAGGACAATGTTATGTGGTCCTATTGAAGGCTCGAAATTCTCTACCTCAGCATTATCAAGGAGACCACGCAGTCGGGAACTTAAAGTAGCTCTTTTTCAGTTGAAATGGTGGTTTTGATTGGTTAAACTAAGTCCAGTTACTTGATCTCTATATCCACTAGCTTGAAGTGTGACTTTCACTTACCAATAAAGAAGAGACATCAGATCAACCCTCTTTCTGATTAGGCAAGAAAGTGATCCTTAAGTTGATTTGGGGCTCAGCCAAGCCACAACTAAATTTTGCCTCTTTGATCAGAGGACTTCTAGGAATGTAGAGTTAAATATAAATGCAAGAAAAAGGAAATAAATCCTAAGCCTATCTGGATTATGAAGATATAGATCTAACCTAACTGAGAGAAAAGTAATTAAATGAATGAGATTTCAACATGCTTGTTTTATGATGAATATCTGGCTAATGAAGTAGTTCAATTAACTGATATTATAATTTATCAAACATGCTCTTTAGAGATCTATTAACAATGAATGATGAATGAATAACATTAGGAAGTAGTTCTCATAATGCCAATGGAAATTAAATCAAAATTAGATGACAGATTTTTGAGTAGATAGTTACACAGAAATCTGATTTAAGCATAAGAGCATAAGATGAAATTAACAACATATCTATGAAACAAACAGATTAGATAGCTAATATGTAAGACATGAATTCATATCTGCAATAGTGCATAATATAAATCCAATTAACATAATCTTGCCATCAAAAATGAATTTCATATTAAAAATAATAGTATTTCTAATACAGATAAATTTGAACTTGTTCTCCTACTTTGTTCTTTGAATTTGATCTCCTACAATCTTCTTCAAACCATAAACTATGTTGCTAAAAGTAAGAGTTGCAATACCGCAAGATCTACCTCTCATACACAGTTCAGAAAGAAAAAAGACAAAACTCAATAATTCCCAGATCTGTGATTAATCATCTCTACCTACAACTTGAAACCTCTAATACAATAGTGCTTTAGGAATTACAAAATTGTAGAAGAGAGAAGCCCTTTGCACATCCTAGAAACCACTATTTATAATTTACAAAAATGAATTCCAAAATAGGAGAGTTGTTAAAGATTAATTCTACTCCAACAATTTTCATTGGTCCAAATTCATTTTCTTCTATTGCTGGAGCAATTCCATTGATTGAAATCTTCTTTTCCTCGTATCTTCAATTGTTTTCCTGCCAAAACCAATTAAAATACAATTTAAAATTAAAATACCAAATCTGGAACACAAAATATCTCTAATTAAAACTTAATTAAATAAATAAATAAAAGGAAAAATGAGCTTTTCATTTATCCTTGTAAATATCTAATTGGTCAAAGAGAAAATAGTCGAATGTATCTGTATTCAACAGAAGTTATGAGCAAATAAAAATGCAGAAAATTAAACTCAGAAAATTAATTTTGTTTAAAATTTTGGATTTTGTTCTTCTATTAAATTTTAGACTCATTAAATGATCAAATATAGTTTTCCAACCACTTAAAAATATTCTCCATGATTTTATCTATCCAAGTTGCCATCGTGGGCCTCATTCGGCCAAGTAAAACTCAAATTATAAGCTTTCAAAGTTGAAGTGTCAAAATTGCCAAAATTCTAGAAAATTTGCTACCTCGGCCAAAAAATAAGAAAAATTTAAATTTAAATTTAATCCTAATTAGATTCACAATCATTAGTTAATTAATGTTATTTTAATTGTAATACAATATATAATTAAATTAATTACAAACTATTTATATATAATTAAAATAAATATTAATTTAAAAATTTAAAATGAATTTACAATTTATATTATATTAAAATTATAATATTAATATAATTAAAATATAATATAATTATTTATTTTTGCTAATGCAAGATTCATGCCTTCTATTCAAAATGTTCAAAGGATAAAGTTACATAAAATGCAAACAACCACGGGCTAAACCTTTTAGCCCCAGGTAAAGGCCTCACCAACAAAACAAACCCGTCCACTAGGTCCTAAAGACCCAAACAACAGACCTGAAGTAACTCAAACAATAGACCCGAAGAAACATAAATCACCAAGTGACCCACCGTGAAGCTATACACGTTACAAGACCCAGACCCTCCAACATGCACGTTGTTTCCTGACCGTTGATTCTCCTCGCCTGAATCAATGGCCGAGGATCATATCGCATGAACAAAGAGCTCAGAGAATTACCACACGATGAGGGTGGTATTCTCTCCCCAATCTAGGCCACATGTCATGTAGTGAGTGGAATCGCTTACATCTCCAAAAATCCGCTCCCGGTTGTAAGGGCATGCAATGAAATAGATAACCACCCCGAGGGCGGTAATGACGCCACAGGCAGTAATGTAGGGGGTTTTGAGTTTGCTAAGAAATCCAGGACTCCGGTCCACTGTGAAGCTATACACGCTTCAAGACTCAGACCCACCAACATGCACGCTAATCCCTGACCGTTACTTCTCCTAGCCTGATCCAACGGCGGAGTATCATATCGCATGAACAAAAGGCTCAGAGACTTACCACGCGATGAGGGCAGTATTCCCTTCCCAACCTTGGCCACATGTCGGGTGATGAGTGGAATCGCTTCCAACTTCAAAAAACTACTTCTGACTTTAAGGGCATGCGATGAACCGGAAACCATCCCAAGGGCAGTAATTACACCACAGGAAGTAAAGCAGGAGGTTTTGTGTCTGCTGAGGAAGTTGGGACTCTGGTCATCGTACCATCCCAACTCCTCAAGCACTTGAACCAATGGAAGATGAAAATATTCTTACCATTCTTGATGTTCTCCTTCCAATCATCCGAGAACCACTGTCTACCGAGCAACCTCCACCTGATACTTCTAGGTTTGCGCTTACCTGGGCTAAGGAGGCAAACAAAGACCTACGTCCCAAGTGTAACATCCCTTCTTAAATAACACTTCATATTGAATCTGAATCAACTAGACCCCGTCTCTACGACTGTTCCCCAACTCTGTTTCGATATAATGTTCTGTCCTCATCCACCTAATTGAGACAATGCTCCCTCAATCTATTCTAGGCAACTCTTGCTAGCTTAACTTGACCCTGCTTTTGGTGCAGAGCACCCCTTGATTAGCAAGAATATCTGCCAATTTATTTGTCGTCCTTCGCACATGAGTGAAACTCACAGTTCGCAAGCACAGAAGATGAAGCTAAATCCTTTGAAAGACCTGAAGCAGCATCCAGTGTCTTCAGACTTTTTCCAACTCTGTACCACATCAGATTCTCTTGACCGATTTGATGATTAACTCAAAATCAGCTTCAATTATTATATTCTAAAGATTGTCCTGCTTCAGGATTTCTAAACATTGCTCAAGTGCCATTAATTCTGCCATATTGTTTGTAGCTCTTCCCAAATGTAAATGAAAAATGAAAAGGATGCAGCCATTTTCATCCCTTAACACCCCTCCATAACCAGCAATACCCAGGTTGCCTTTTGAGGCCCCATCAATGTTGCATTTCAAGAAACCCTTGTTCAAAATGCAACAAGATGATGGAGCTTAGTGAAAAGAAGTCGCCTTCACTAAGTGGTCCCATAGGCTATTTTTGGCACAAAGTCTATTTTTAGACTATGTCTATTTTTAGACATATGGATCATGGTCTATGAGTTGCAGGATGCTATTTGTGGATGATTGGTCATATTGGTAAAAATAGATGGACCTCTATTTTTAGACATATGGGCAGAGTCTATTTTTAGACTGCCAGGCTAAAAATAGAACAGTCGAATATTATTAGCTCTTAATAATATTTGGACTATGAACATTATCTTATTCTCTTTGAGCACTTCAGTTCGAGCTACAGATGTGGCACATGCAACTGCCAGAAGGAAATATGCTTTTCTTATGGGTTACTTGAGCTATTGCATGAAGGACTTCAGTTAGAACTTTAGTGGTTGAGTTCTATGGAGTTGAATGAGGAGTTGATAGAGTTGTGTTCAGTTTGACTTAGTTGAACTAGTTGTATTTAGCCTAACTAAAAAATACACTAGTGTTGAGTGGTGTGAATTAGTTATTAATTAATTCACTAATTATTAACTCATAAATCAACTGAAAAAATCATCAGTTAACTTAGTGCACGGACAGTTCAGTGGAGACAAGTGTTAGAGATAAGTGAAAGGGCAAGACAACTGTCAGTTGTGACTATAGTTGTGCATGAGATTTGCATAATCAATGGATTAAGTATTTCCAATGAGGATTGTGTGGTATAGGCAAAGGAAATACAAGTTTGGATCAGCCATTCTCATTCTATTCTCATACAGGATTGTGCAGTGGAGACAGGCAAGCAGCGGAGGAGATTTGAGCCAGTGATTGATTTCGATATGAGCTAGTTTGTGTGTAACGGGTGGAGATAGTACTGACTACTTGTGAGGAGTATTGTACTATGTATTGTTACATGTTCTCAATCAATATAATATAAAGATAGTTGGGGGTTTTCAGCTTTACACTTTCCCCAGGTACATACTGTGTTGATATGTCTGATTGATGCTTCAATGTGCGCATGCGATTGTTTCTTAATACTGCAAAATTGATGATCAACGTAGAGTAGGTTATGTATTATGCATGATTCCGCAAATAGTGTATAATCAGGATAATCTCTGTGAATAAGTGTCATATTATTCAAAATTTCTACATGGTATCAGAGCTGGTTGATTTGTAGAAAAAAGTTTTATAGGATATCAAAGCGAAGTTGATCATTGGATCTATTATTCAGAAAGTGTTTACATTTTATTTCTTCAGGCAGAGTCTGTAATCGAGCCAGGTAGCCTTTGGATTCATCCTTCTTTTGGAAGGTGAGATATCCGGTGAATGACCATATAGTCGATATTTGTACAAGAAATACTTTGTTCTCACGAATTTTAGATTAGAAGCAGTTGAGTTTTGAGCTGGTGGAATTCGAATTTGCAGCAGTGTTTTCTTGGTGTCAAAGTTGAACTGTCTTTCAACGGATTGCGATTGGGGTATGCCCTTAAGGGCAGCTCGAACTATATTGCATGGAAGGGCAGGATGGAGGCGGTGTTAGATGACAATGGGTTGAAGGAGTTCATAGATGCGGATGTCCCAAAACCTACTGATGTTGCTCAAGTCGGGGATTGGCAAAAGAAGACAGCGAAGTGTCGAAGGATTTTGTTGGAGGGCGTGAGGGAGCACAATGTTTCCAGCCTCCATGGAAAGGCTTCTCCATACTTGATGTGGAAGCATTGACAGATCTATTCGAAAGCAAGAGCGACTAGAGGAAGTTGGCACTCAAGGATAAGCTCAGAAACATAAAGTGTGAGAATGGAGACAGTATGCCCAAGTATCTCACGAAGTTCACCCAATGCCGGGATGAGCTGGGAAGTGTGGGGGTGACTATCGATGATGAGGACTTGGTGAGATTGGCTCTCCTTGGTCTTCCGAAGAGTTTGCATTCCTATCAAGACTCTGTCAATGATCAGGAGAAATTGCTAGGATGGGAGAGACTTTGGTCGAATCTTGTGCAAGAGGAGATCAGGCGGAATACCGGGGACGGATCTTCATCAAAAGCATCTGATGAAGAAAATTGTGCTTTGGCTTCCAAAGCAAAGAAGGGGAAGAACAAGAAAGCTTCTCATTCCGGTGCGAAAGGAAAGAAGTAGGACATGTCCAAGGTGAAGTGCTTTTACTGTCACCAGCACGAACACTATGCCACAAATTGTCCGCAGAAGAAGAAAAATAAGCAAGCTGCTGGATCTACAGCGGGAGAGGCCTTAGCCTCGCAGTTTGAGCTGGATTATTTGCTGATCGAATGCTTGGTATCAAGTGTGATGGGATCGGTATGGTTCTTGGACAGTGGTGCATCTTTTCACATGACAGGAGATCGAGATTTGTTTTCTGATCTGGATGAGAAAAATCTTGGAGTGCACATCGAGATGGGTGATAATGGTAGATACAGTGCGACCGGTATCGGTACCATTTCCTTTGAGAGGGAGTCTAGTAAACCCTTCATATTGAAGGAAGTGATGCATGTTCCAGGATTGAAGAAGAATGTTATCTCTGTGGCAATGTTAGAAGACAAGGGATATGATGTTTTTTTCAGCGAGGGAAAGGCTTTCCTGCGCAGTAAGACAACTGGAGAAACTCGGAAGATAGGGGTTCGAGTCAAGAACCTTTATCAATTGCATGTAGATGGCTACGCAACAATGGCATGCAAGGCAGGAGGAGTGGTGATCTGAGATGATGGCGATCTGTGGCACCGAAGATTGGGCCACCTTCACCATGGAGCCTTGAAGATATTGCAGCAGATTTCTACTGGGCTTCCTAAAGGCACTCTTGCGCAGTCAGATCAGTGCAAGGGGTGTACTTTGGGAAAATTTGTGAAAGCCACCTTTCACGAGAAGGATATTCACGCCATGACGATCCTTGAGAGAATTCACATAGATGTGTGTGGACCTTTCTCAGTAGCTTCGACAGCAAAGCACAGGTATTATGTGATCTTTATTGGTGATTTCTCCCGAAAGTGTTGGATCTTCTTCATGCAGAAGAAGAGTGAGACATACTCAAAGTTCTGTGAGTTCACAGCACTGGTTGAGAAGGAATCAGGGAAGAAGGTGAAGGCTCTTAGGAGTGATAATGGTGGTGAATTCATCTCTGGCAAGTTCAAGGACTTCTGCAGCGCAGAAGGTATTCGAAGAGAGCTCATAGCTCCCCATAACCCATAGCAGAACGGGGTTTCTGAGCGGAAGAACAGAACGATCATGGGTGTTGCACAAGCGATGTTGCATGATCAAAGCCTACCCCTTCACTTGTGGGTGGAGGCATGCAATACTGCAGTATATGTGCAGAACCATTGTCCTCACAGGATACTTGGCATGAGTACACCCGAGGAGACTTATTCTGGTAAGAGGCTTGATATTTCCCTTTCGAGGATTTTTGGTTCTTCTATTTACATGCATGTGACGAAGGATGCCAGGAAGAAGCTGGAGCCGACCACAGAGGTTGGGATATTTGTGGGGTACACTGATACGCCCCACAACTATCGTGTGTATTTGTCAGACAGTCGCAAGACTGTTGTACGACGGGATATCAAATTTCAAGAGGAGAAAGCCATGAAGTGTTCGCTTGAGAGGGAGCCACACTTGCATGCAGATGAGGAGCTATTAGTTCCTAAGGATGAGCTTCAGGATGTGGATCAGCCACAAGATGAAGTTCATGGAGTGGAAGAGACCACTCATGCAGCGCCAACCATCAGAGGGCGAAAGCGCACTACAGAAGCTGAGTGACTGGATCAAGATGCAAAGAAGGTTGTAGGACCACCTACAGCACTGCGCAGGCAGAGACAGTCACCTGATCGATACACTGGATACATGGCTCTTGTGAGCAAATGTGTTATGACTGAGCCTTCCTCTTTGGAGGAAGCTTTGGAGGATCCTGCATGGGTAGATGCCATGGTGGAAGAGTATGATTCGATTGTCAGAAACAGTGCATGGCAGATTGTCCCAAGACTGGAAGGGAAATTAGTGGTGGGTTCGAGATGGATCTACAAAGTGAAGCAAGCATATGACGGGAGTGTGGAGAATTACAAGGCAAGATTTGTTTCCTGAGGCTTCTCACAGATAGAGGGGATTGATTATGAGGAGACCTTTGCACCTGTCACAAGGTATTCTTCCATACAGACGATTCTTGCTCTCTCAGCGCAGATGGGGTGGCACATTCATCAGATGGA
>APFE031096843.1:19229-36137 GCA_000404065.3 Pinus taeda
ACAATCTGGACATCAAATTCTTAAGCTAAGAACTGATAATGGTGGAGAATATGTTAAAAACACATTCATCAACTTTGCACCGAAAATGGAATTCAAATGCAACATACTGTTCCATACACTCCACAACAAAATGGTGTAGCTGAAAGGAAAAATCGCACCTTAAAGGAAATGGCTAATTGTATGCTGCAATCTAAAGGACTCAGTCTTAGTTTTTGGGCCGAAGCAATTAATTGTGCAAATTATATAATAAATCGCACTCCTACTAAGTTTCTAAAGAATATCACTCCAGAAGAAGCTTGGAGTTCCATTAAACCAGATGTAAGTCACTTTCGTATTTTTGGAAGTGAAGCATGGGCCCATATTCCAGATGAAAAGCATAAAGCTTTAGAACCGAAGAGTGAGAAATGTACTTTTGTCGGATATTCTGAAGATGTAAAAGGTTATAGACTTATTCCATTTAAGTCCAAAAATGTTATCATTAGAAGAGATGTAAAATTTGATGAAAATAAATCGGCCTGCGAGCCTAGTCCGGCGGATGTGCCACCTCTTCCTATCTCTTCTACTTTTAAAAACATTTCTTCTTCAGATGATGAAAGTGAGGATGACAATCCTCCCCCACCTTCTCAGGATCCTAAACTTCCAAGATGGGTCCGTACTACTCGGGATGCAGCAGATGATCTTGCCGGTGATCCTACAGATTAGCGACGTCCACGTTCTCAGTTTGAAAGAGCCTCTTCTTTACTAGCTCAAGCTCCAGTAAATCATGATCCTGACACTTTTGCAGAAGCTTCAGGCCATCCACATTGGGAAGCAGCTATGAATGAAGAATATCATTCATTGTTGGCAAATGATGCATGGGATCTTGTTCCTCTACTAAAGGGACGCAAACTTGTTAGATGTAAATGGGTTTACAGAACCAAGTATGGACCAGATGGGAAAGTTGATAAACATAAAGCTCGTCTTGTTGCTAAGGGCTTTTCACAGGTTGAAGGCATTGACTACACTGACACCTTCTCCCTGTTGCCAAAATGAACTCTATCCGCCTTGTTCTTTCCCTTGCTGCCTCTTTAAAATGGGAAGTCCATCAGATGGATGTTAAATCTGCCTTCTTGCATGGGGACTTGCATGAAGAAATCTATATGGAACAACCCATTGGCTTCATCCAAACAGACTCCAGCGTTGTATGTCGACTTAAGAAATCTCTTTATGGTCTCAAGCAAGCTCCTCGGGCTTGGTATGCCAAAATGGATAGCTTTCTTTTAGAATCTGGCTTTTCTAGGTGTTATTCTGACAATACTGTCTACACCAAGAAAGTGGGCAACTCTCTTATCATACTTGTTCTTTATGTTGATGATCTTATTCTTACTGGTAGTGATCCCAACCTTATAAACCATGTGAAGTCCAGCCTTAAAAAGAAATTTGAAATGACAGACTTAGGACCCTTACACTATTTTCTCGGTCTTCAAGTCTTGCAATCCAAGGAGGGTATTTCCCTTTCCCAGTCCAAGTATGCTTGTGATATTCTTCGTCATTTCCACATGGAAGATTGTAAGCCAGCTCCTTCTCCCTTTCAGTCTGGAGTCAAACTTTCAGTCTCTTGTACTTCTCCTGAAGTTGATGCTACCTTATACCGTCAACTTGTAGGAAAACTCTTGTATTTAACCCATACTCGTCCTGACCTTTCCTTTGTTGTTTGCCTTGTTGCTCGTTTTATGCAAAACCCCCGTGAAAGTCATTGGAAAGCAGCTAAAAGAATACTTCGTTATGTTCGAGGTACAGTACAGTTTGGGATTCATTACAGTGCCAAAGCAGATCCTCTATTAGTTGGTTTCACTGATTCTGATTGGGCTGGTGACCCTGATGATCGGAAGTCTACTGCCGGTTATGTCTTCACTCTTGGTTCAGGACCTATTACATGGGCTTGTAAGAAACAGGCTGCCATTTCTCTTTCGTCAGCAGAAGCAGAGTATCGTGGTGCCGTGGGAGCTAGTAAGGAAGCCTTGTGGCTTCGTCAGATCCTATCAGAATTTGGCTTTGAGCAGCAGCATCCGACTACACTTTGGTGTGATAATCAAAGTGCCATTCAGCTTTGCAAAGATCCAGTTCAGCATCAGCGCAGCAAACACATTGACCTTCACATGCACTTCATCAGAAAGCTCATTCATGACCATGTTCTTGAAGTGCAATATTGTTCAACAGATGATCAGGTTGCAGACATCTTCACAAAGGCTCTCACAGAGGCGAAGTTCACTAAACTTCGATATATGCTTGGAGTTCAGGAAGTTGTCACTAAGGGGGGATAGGCTCTAGTGCCTCCTTCCTTCTCCTATTGTGTCATATTTGTAAATCCTTCAATCCTATCCCAAGTTGTTCTTAAGGGGGGATGTTAGGATATTCCGACACATAGGAAATAGTTAAGTTCAACTTGGTCTAGTATAGAGTTAGGTATAGAGTTAGGTAAAGTGTGTTTCTTTACCGTTGTACATTTTGTAACTTACAATCCGACGGTCACGATATGTAGTGATCCGACGGTTCATTCTCTCCTCGGTATTACCGACACTTGATCCGTGGCTTGACACCCGATTGGTCCATGAATTCTATTTAAAGCGCATGGAGGGTCATTTGTAGGTTAACCGTGCATGAGAGAAGCTTATGTAAATTTTCATTCTTTTATTAATAAATTGCCTGTAGTAGCCACGTTGGCGCAGGCCGTGGACTGTTTCCCTCTCTGAGGGTTTTAACCACGTCAAAATACTGGTGTATTGATCTGTGATCTGTTTGTGAGCGGTGTCCTTTTGGTGTTCTGTCTGAGGAACTTACCCTGTAAATTCCTACAGGAAGATCAATTCATAGAGAACCATAGGTGTTGACAGTCTCTGATGTTGCACGAGAAATCCTAACAAGGGCAGGATGGATAGTTTATCTCAATCATCTATAACAATCCAACGAGACCGTGGCAATTGAATTTTTGCAGAACTTGCAAGAATATCACTCCATGGTAAGAGGGAGATAGATAGAAGTCACCGATGACATAATTGCAGAGGTTTTGATACTGCCAGCTACTGGACCTGTGTGGACTCTGAAGAAGGTAAGACTGCAAGACGCCATAAAAATCTTCCAGAATGAAGGCCGAAACCTGACTGTAAGAGGAAAGGGAGTTCTACCAGCAGCCTTGGGAGCACTGTGGGTGGAATTGGCGAGAATCATCCAAAGTTACATCACCTGTAAATCACCTGTGAAGGTAGGAAAGACATGGTAAGACCACGCCACCTTAAAATTTTAGTTGTGTTAAAACAAAAATGCACTGTGAATTTGCCTGCATTTTTAAATTCTTTATTACATGATGTTGCCCGAAGCATGAAGAAATCTCACCACGTAGAATCAGTAGTAAGTCACCATGGGTTGATACGACTGATAGTTAGCTACAGTCTTTCTCAGCAACAGAGCAGTTGGGAAGAACTAATTTTCACAATAGATAGGGGACTGGCTTTGCCAGCCCCAAAACGAAAACATTCTGCAAGTACGTCGAATAGTTCGCTGAAACGAAGGAAATCCGTTAGATTGGCATGGATCAAAGGGAGGCTGGAAAAATCCCAAGGGAACACCAGTCAACTTGTGGAGATAGATGATTCAGGGGACAAGAAACCCCCACAATTGGAAGGATAGGAGAACGAAAGAGAATTGAAGGAGGGAGAAATAGAGGAAGAGATCTGGTCAGGCGGAAGAAGAAACAGAGCAATTAGAGGAAAGCCCATTGCAAAATCCATTGCGAGAAGATGAATTGGCCCAGATTCTAGCCAATATGGGCGAATATACTCAACCTCTCAACCCACTAAACCCCCACACTAAAGAAAGACCGCAGAAGCACTCTGTTCATGAGAAGAGTGCATCCAAAGAATTGTGTGATGAGGAAGAAGAAGAAGAGATTCACGCCGCCCATGATAAAAGTGTATCTGGAGAGAAAAGTGATGAAGTTAAAGAAGAGGAAAAATCTGTTCCAATTCAGAATACACCAAAATAATTTCATGAAGAAGAAGGGGTGGAAGAATAAGTTACCCAGGAGATAGCAGAACAAGCTAGGGTTTCTACCCCTGAACAACCCGATCAGTAGAATAATGAGGAAGCACCCCAAGAAGAAAATCAGGAAATTGGTCAAGGCGAAAGTCCAAGCCCGAGTAAGAGAACGGTCATTCCTTCCAAGAAAACAGAAGAAATAAAAATATTAAGAAAGGAATAGCAAAGACTGCTTAACGTGATAGCACAACTTCGACAATAAATCAGGGTTTTGAAGATGGGGAAGAAAGCAAAAAGGACCTCGGTGGTAAAGCATGCAACCACTCTGGAAAAACCCCTTAGGAAAAATATTAAGAGGAATCAAGTCCAACTTACCATTCAAAACCGAAAGGAACAACATTTAGTTGGTGCCCATGTCGGAGTACAAACAGATAACATATCGGCCTGTGAAAAAGAAATTCAGACAGAGGCACATTCCTCTGAGGAAATTCGAACCATAAATATGGAATGACGCAATAAGAAGATTCAAGTAAACCTCCCACTTAAAACTACTATGTGGGATAGTGACCCGAGGACAGTAACTCTGCGAGAGGGTTTGGTGCAAGCCCAGCAAGCAGTAGAGAAACTTACAGAACAGACAGTCTCTTGAGAAAAGTATGAGGAATTACAACAACAGCTGAGGGATGTCAACTTATCCAAAAGTAAGGCTTTTGAAGGATGACGAAAGGAAGAAGAAAGAGTCAAAAAGGTAACTCATATACTAGATGTAGTCATCAAACAAATGGATACCTTATGCTCTTTGTATACTGACGTTCTAGCGTGTAGAGCACCAGCTAGGAACTATACTTTGTTTTCAATGGAAAGATATTTACAATTGAAAATTAAAGATGTCAAAGCAGGAGCCCCTATAGAAATAAACACTATTGATGACTTCATAAACTGTTGTAAGCACTATAGGGTGAAGGTTCAAATACTATTATGTGAATTCTATTTGCACAACCTTGTGTTAGATCGAGAAATAGAGCAGAATCCAAGCCCTTTCGTTGGGGATGTCCAACTGCAGGCATTCATTTCATTTGGTGTTAATCAAATAAAATGGCTTAAAGCCTACAATGCCTTTCAAAGACAAGAAAACGGATTAGACTTATGGGTGAGAGCTGAGCCTAGAGGCCCATTGCAGTTATGGAATAAACATAGGAACCTAATGAGGACTCCAGGCGTGATTGAAGCATTAGGACCTATTCATACAACAATCAGTCAGTAAGGGATAGAATACTTCTTTACCTTAAAAGACCTTTCCATTGCAGCCACCAAATTCCAATATCAGAATTCTAATCTGAACATCCAACACAGGGAACCGTTTAATTATGAGAACTTTAAGTTCGCTGCTAATCGCTTGGTCCTTTATGGTGACCTTGTTTTGAGGGAAGGTTGTAGGTTCCGAAGTCCTATCATTTGGCATCCTACACCAAGATACCAAGCCTTATACGAAATGCATGAGGGTTAGACAGGACATATTTTTGAGCACCTAGCTAGGCATCATGGCTGTAGACCACCTTATGAGATCCCGTCTCCAGCCTACTCCCACACTGCCTTGCATGTCAACTACAATGTTTTCATGAGGGCATGAAAAAGGGTAAGCAGGGGGGTGTGTTGAGCACTAGAGAAGGTATGTTATTTTCATTTACTTTGTCATCTTTTCTTTAAAACTCATAACCTCTTTACATCATGAACTAGGTATATGACAAGAGATTATGATAAAATCTAGAAGATTTATATGCAACGTGAAATAAATATTAATTACCCTTTCTCTATGCAGAAAGAGGAGAAAATGGAAGACTGCCATCCCAAAGGAAAAGACAAGACAAAGTTAACTATTGTACCTTTGACAGGGAACTGCATTCAAACAAGGCGATCCAAATTGGAGTGTATCATCTAGGAAAAGGAAAAGGAGATACAAAATCGGCACAAGAGAACAAGAGCATAACAGAGAACTAACAGTTTGGTGAATTCTTCAGGATCCTTTGATCCTGAGGGATCGCTACCTTAATGATTTCCTGTATTGTTGATATCTCCACTCGGCTATTATAAGAAGGGGGCAGAACTGCTAGCTCGAGGGACAGACTATTGCTATTTTATGAAATTCTCCTTTGTACTTGAAACTTTGATCATCGACTCTCTTTGAGGAGCGATTCACTGTAACTCTATTTTGATGTTTTAATATATAAATCTTATTGTCGTTCTATCTTTGATTCTGGAGTAACCTTCAATAGTGCGTCCCTGGAGGCGAAGGGCCCGGCCCTCGTGGATCACTTGCTCCTGTACCATTATTTCTGATTCATGTGTGGTTTGATCTCTTCTATTCGCTTTGTTCAGTAATCTGACGTGCCTTGCTGTTTTACATATCGGTTTTGTTATATTTCTTCTATACTTGACTAAGTAATATTATTCTCTGCAACAGGAATGCTATGTTATTCATTCTAACTTTATATCACATTGTTGTCCTTTTTGACAATTGATATAACATTACTGTTCCTTACAAATTGCCATTGTTTTTCGATTACAGAGTAACGGTGTTGTATATTCCTAAATTGGTACTACTGTATTTATCCATGGTTTATTCTTAAAACATGATTGTTGTTCATTCAAGATTGTTGTTCCGTCATGATCACAATTGTTGTTTCTTTATAATTGTGATTCATACTTGTCGTATCGAAGCTCAGATTATTGTCCCTTTCAATATTAAGAGTGTCGTGTGTTTAATCTAGTTTGTTGTACGTTTATATTTGATTTAAGTTGTTGTTCTATATTTTATTTCTGTTAGTTTGCTATTCCATTTATGTATGTTGTTCAATTCATCTCTAAAGTAAATATCGTTACTTAATTCCTATAGGATATAATTATTGTTGCATTCATTTATGTAGGTTAAGGTTTTGTCGTTCAATCCTATTTATAAAATTAGTTGTTGTTCCATTTTCTGTCATTTGAGTTATAATCGCTTTGGTGTGCAGAACGATTTGAGACTGTAGTGAACATTGACATATGTTGTCTAGTTCCCAGATTGATGATCTTTTCCTTGATTGCTTTTTTATTGCATTAGTTTACAGAGGGAAGAGTTACCATTACTGTACCCTTGACTAATAAATTGTTGTAGCTTTCTGAATCCATGATTTGAGTTTTAGGTAGATTTTATTCCAAGCATCCGTTTGCTCTTGTATTTAGAACACTATACTACTAGCATTACTCTGACAAATGACTACCTCAAACTGAGTACACTCTTTGAGATAACAAATCGTTCTTGGATTGACAATTAATGTAGGGTAAATAGAGGTGAAAAGGCCCTTTTTACTGCTTGACAGCTATATTCCTAGAGAAGCAACTTGCACCATCAACATGACCGACATATGGTGTGGATGATGGATCCATCTAAAAGGTGAAAAAGACGATAGATGCGATGATGCATCCTACCTAGCTTCATGACAAAAATAAAGACATGCAAATCAAAGAGATCAGCTATGAGAAAATTTCTTTAGGTAGACTGCATTGGGATTATTAGGAAGGAAATGGCCTTTAGAATCCTCCAAAAACTATTCCCCCTTGCCTAAGTGCAAGGGTAATTAGGGGTAGACATAGCTTCCATGATGTCCTCATCAAAATGGAAGATGAGCGGACAAGAGGAATATTGACTACATCATGCAGCGCGGTACCTAGTGCGTCAACTTGAGAAAGAAGGTTCACATATGCATCATATGGAATGGTAGATGATGAGATATTAGATGAAGGATCTATGCATGTTGAGACCTAGGATTCTATCGAAAGAAGTTGAATAGAAGCATGATCAAAAACCTCAAAAAGGATTGCCTACGAGGAACTCAAGGATGATGATAGGTAAAGGATATGGCTCGTGGTGTCCATCATCTTGACATCTTGGAAAGGGATCACAATGGTGGGACTAGATTCCCCCTATTCTGGTTTACTATTGGTACAAAAATCCACAGGAAGAGGAGAAGGTGATCCATTATGAGTGGTCTCGTATATGCGTAGTACCTTAAGGAAATCACAAAATTTGTTGAGATGAGGGCAACAATGGGAGTAGTCACCACGATGATCACACTGGGCACAAGGGTGATTTTTGCGTAACATTGTGAGTTTCTTGGGTGGACCCGATAAGTTAACATGGACTTTAGGGATATTTGACTCAGGGAACATTTCATGAACCAAAGGTTTGAGATGAGGAAGCTCAGGACAATTATTGGTCGCGTGCCCCACAACTTTACACAAAGCGCACGAAGGTGACGACTTTGGGGTCTTGGGGACTAGAGGAGGTTGGGGAGCCCTGTCCTTAGATTGTTTCCTCTTAGCTTTTCCCCCTGTCTAGATGCTTTCACAACAGCAGTGAGTTTCTCTTGAGGTTGTGATGGAACCAAAGTAGTCGTAGTGGCCATAGGGACTAGTTGAACTAGGGTTAGACCATGATAAGGTCTTAGCTGACCAAGAACAATGCTTGCAGGGGAATCAATGTACCATACAGGGATCCCTAAAGTCATTTTAGGGAGGACCAATGAAGCCATGACAGGGACATAAAATATTGTGGGAGGGGGAAATAAGAAAGGTATCTGGCATGCAAGATAATGTCCAAGCGGAACAACTCCTGGATGGTTGAGACCTGGAGGAACATTTCTTGGCGGAATATAGGAGAGGAACCCACAAATGGAGGAGGTCCTGGGGGGTGGATCTGGATGGCTTGGCTGGGATGGTAACAACACGGTGCGAAGGAGCTCATTGTGGATCAAATGTACCAAACTACTTGAGGAAAACCTGTGACGCTGAAAGATTTAGGCTCTAAGATGAGAGGGGGAGGACCAGGGAAAGAACCCAACAATGAGGAATCTTTATAAACTCTCAGTGAAACACTAGTGAGAGGAGTTGAAGACTTCTTATCTAACACTGATGAGATAATGGGCTTGGGGAACATCACGGATTCCGGCTCGTAGTAAGTCAACTAATCTATGGTAATGATCTTCCCTTCATGGGGGAAGCACATCTTGCGAAAAACCGTAGATGCGACAGCTGGCATGGCATATGTGTAACTACGACCCAAGAGAATGTTGTAAGCTAAATGGGCATCAATAACCTCAATATCTACATGGACAGTCTTGCTCGTAAGGGTCACTTGATAGTTGTAGTACATGCTAAGAGGCTAGGAGGAGTGTCTGTCCCAAGCATTCAAAGTGATAGTGGAGCGGGACAACTCAGGTGACTAAATTTTTTTCCAAATGGTCGTGGACATCACACAGGTGGATGCACCATCGTCATTAATGCATCGGGAGATGATGACATTACGAACTCAGACTAGTACCTAGAAAGCAACGGAGCAAGGCAATGGGGGATGTTCTGATGTATCAACTGGGAAGATAATCAAACGATCATCAGAAGGATCTACAATGCCCAAAGAAGTTATTAGAGCTTTCTTTTGAGAAGGGCATGAATGGAGTACATCTAGCGTCGATATGGCGGCAGGTGATTGTGCCAAGTCATCTACTATATTGTACATATGGGCAACTCAGTTATAAGTTGTGTTATGGCGTAATGGTCCCTTTGGGATCTTGGGAATTGTCTCAGCTTTAGGTTTAGGGATCTGTAATGGAACATTTGATGTCGTAAGAGGTTCAGTAGAAGCTTTGGCTTTGGACTCAGTGGCGGACGAAATTGATGGCTTATCATATTGACGCGATTGAGTTTGGAAGTTGATATCAGAGGGATTAACCTCATCAAAGCTCATCATGAGGATCTGGTAGTCACCAGGACCAGAAGGTTGGGGAGTGTGAGCTGCTTGACCTAGAGGATGTTGAGAAGAAACAAATCCTTATTGAAGGAAAGGATTTGTAAGCACTGTCAGTTGAGATGGTGTAGGATTCTAAGCGAATTGTTGGCCTCTAGAAGTTACTTGAGCTTCCCACATTTGGCGCATCTGGGGTAAGATAGCACACTCATGTGTATAATGTCCATGTACACCACAACATGCACAAGGCTTGTTCGTGTGAATAGCCTTGTTTTGCTTGGGTTGGCTTCCCTGTTGCTAGTTGTTGGTGTTAGGTTGGTTCCCCTGGGATTCACTAGGTTGATTACCTTGATTACCCTGGTTACCCTTGTTACCATTGTTACCCTTCCCCTTATTATGTTTTCTTCAAATTTTGGGGATTGGTTGCACTCTGTTGTGCAAACACCTAACCCTAAGGGGGTAGTAGTTGTGGGGACTGAGGATGCATGGGTGGCTGCGGTGTTAATGCTTGAGGGTTTGGAGTTCTTGACTGTTCATAAGGAGGAGCGATGGTTTGGTAGATAGGTTGGGGCCCTGAAAACATGTTGCTAGCGGGAGGGGCATAAGTGTTGCAGGAACTGGTGCCCCCCTATGGATGGCCATAACTTTGTTGAGCATATGGGTAAGGATGTGCAAGGGTTCCAACGATACGTCAGCAATGTGAGATTCCCCTGGTGCATTGGAACCTCCAGGATGGGGAAGGTTTGGAATGACAGTATAAATAGCATTGGATTGCACATAAATTAGGTCATATCTCATAGCGGTTTGGAGAGCTTCTTCCTCAGTCTGGGGAAAATGGGACGCGGCATCTTTTCCAATGAGTGCTAAAACGCTCCTGAGAAACCAATATAGATAGACACGGTCTTCGAAGTGAGGGGCACGACATGTGCTCCTCCTTCTGCACCACTCTTAAACATGGTCAGAAAGGCGAGTGGCAAAGTATTGACGAAATGGGGTCAATATCTTTTTACTGGTGCCGTATCAGAGAGGTAGCTAGAAATATGAGAGGAACAATTAGTAAGTGTCACGAAAATGGAATGAAATGTGGTGGGCTAGTCTACATACCATTTTGTAGCGTCTCTAGTGAGCGTGCATTGGAACAGCTGAAAACGAATGAAGTCATCAGTAATGGAGTTGGATGAACACCACATGTGGAAGGAGTGAACATGATCGGTAGGATCCTCTCCAAAATTACCCTCAAACTTTGGGATATTTGAGGGGGATATTTGAGGGAAGCTTAGTCGGCATAGCATGCCAACCAACATCGTGGTGTATTGGATCATTTATCAACTGGATAAAATCTAGGAGACTTAAGCCAGCCATAAAAGGGAGTATGGGAGTTTTTTGAATGGTTCATGAGATTGCTCCTCTAGAGGTGATCGCTAGGGTAGAGCTGGAGCCAACACTAGGTTGGGTTCCTACACCAGTTGTGGGTCCAAACATGGTGACAATATGTGGTGAAGGAGGCTCGGAATCAGATGAACCAGGAGAAGAGTCAGTATGGGCTATGAACTTGAACCCAGTGGAGAGAAGTAATATGCCCGAGTGGAAAATGGAGATGAAGCTATAAGAGTCTCTGTGACAAACACCTTGGTGGCACAATGGTGGTAAGACACAGGTGACATGAAAATGGTGAAGGAAGATCAACAGTATGACTTTGTCTCGATGAGGTGAGATAAATTTATTATGTTGAGTCTTGGCTTGCAGGTGTAAACCAACCACCCTTTTCTTAAGGTGTGCTTGTGTGTGCAAGTGTATTTATTGATTAAGCCCAGATCGTGTTTGTAAAAAAGAAAAAATATTGTTGAAAATAAACTAAAATTAACAATAGTAAATGAACAGCAAAACCATTAACTAAAGCCCACCTAAACTGAATTTGCAAACACTATGTTGGTTGGTGGAAAAATCGACTAAAAACACACTAAAAGGTTCAAGGGATCTAAGTGTCAGTGTGACTGGGATGAAATGACACTAGGCTACTAGAAAGTGGTGCAACAACAACAAAAAACCAGAGAGGAAGATTGTTACAAAAAGATAGGGAGATGGGTGTAAATCCTAGGGCAACTGATGGGACCTTCAGGCAAATGACCAAACAAGGTTTAATATGAAACCATGGATGGAAACAGCCTATCTTTGGAGATATGAAAGAAAAGGGTATAGATCTGGAAAATATGGCTGAAAGTGCTGGAGAAACTCAGACTTCTTACTCAGCTAAACTCCTCCTATAAACGTGGAAGCGTACTAGAAGCCCTAAGGGGATAAACTCCACTTTGACGATTAAATCAGAGTATACCAAGGCCTAAGCAGGATGAGGTAGAAGCCAAACAACCCAACACACAGCTCTTGACAAAACCCAGAAACAGATCTGATAAAAAAACAGAAACCCTAAAATCGCTAGTACTAACCTATTTTTAGGGGGGTTCACAGTTTTTGGGATGAAATATGCACTCTAGACTTGAGATTGCACTTTTTGGGCTAAAAAGTGTGATTTCTGATCCTTGATTCTCGGTCGGAAAATCTCATAAAAAACTATCGTCTCTGTCGTAGCTCATTCCTGTGACATGCAGAAAAGACTAGAAAACTAGCAAAAGTTAGAAATTTGACATATCTAGGGTTAGAAAGCTAGTAAATAACATTAAGAGTCTAAACAAATAAGAAACCCGAACCTGAAAACTGAAGGTCACCCAAGTTTCTGGATCTGAAGTAAAAAACCAATGGAGTTGCCAATTTTGTTGTAGTGTTTTCGTCTCAAAGATGCATGAAAAGAACCCACTTAAGACTGCGGATGACAAACATTATGAACAATATAAATGGCTACTAAACATTGTAGATTTGCAGCAAATGATAGAAGCAAAACCTAGCAAAGTCCTCACCTATGACACAACCATAGTTAAATAGAAAAAAGAAACAGTAATAACTCCAATCATCCAATGGAAACCATATATACAAAGAATATATTTTATTATAACACCTGTGAAGGGAACAAATAAATTTTACCAGTCCCCCTCTATGGGATGGGTTCTTGTCTATCCTAAAATGTCTTTAGCTTGTGTAGAGTCTCTCTCCTCTATAATGTGAAAATCCAACAAATAAAATGTTTGAGCTTAATGGGAACTCAAAGGTAGAGAAATGGTGTGTGGCAATAAAAATAATAAGAGTTACAGCAATGAGTGCAACAATGAAAATAATCGAAAGTGAATAATGAATGGAAAACCCCTCTATTTATAACAAAATATTGAGTTATCCTCGAATAATGAGCAATAATAAAATATTATTAACCCCATTCTTGGAATAACCACTTGGAATATCTTATTATATTTGGTTAGGAGGGAAAATGTATTTAAACTTTTATTTAGAAATAATAAGTAAATAGATGATTTATTTATCATCTCAAGAAATTGGTTAAGGAATAATAAATAAATAATGATTTATTTAATTATTCCAATGGGATTTAGTCAAATTTCACAAGGAATAATAATTAATTAGTGATTAATTAATTATTCCTAGAGAAAAATAAGATAATTAATAGTTTATCTTTCGATTTTTCATAATTGGGTCAAATATAACAAGGAATAATAATTGAACAATGGTTTAATTAATTATTCCTAGAAGAAAATAAAATAAATAGTGATTTATTTAATTATTCTTCACGGGTTTAATTATAAATTACTTAACAAAGGTGGTTTATTAAGTAATTTCTCACAATGAAAGAAATTTTGCTATGGTAAAATTGACTTTACATGGTGTACTTTGATCCATCTAGTAAATTAGGCTAGATGATCAATTTTTGGTGATAACACTTTCATCAAAGGGACTGAGTTAAACAGGGAGAAAGGGAGGAATATTTTTTCTTTAGCAAGTGAATCTGAGGGCCATTGAGGACAAAACCAATAGCCATAGGCATAGATTGCATCAAAACACTCTACCGACATTGCTAAGCCATGGATCAGGTCAACAATGGTCTGATCCACCGTTTCACCTTCCAGGAGGAACCTCACCACAAAAGGGAGTATTCAAATCACTAAAGCAAGGAGGTCAGCCGAAAATCACGCAGACCCATCAAATCAATCACATGGGACTATACAACTAACAGAAGGGAATTCGAGGCACTCATAACCAAACAGTCGCATTGCTGATCTAAAGGGTGATGTTTCTCAGTAGCAGTCGAGGTCGCAAGGAGGGTAATTTTGTGTGTTAAAATGAACACTGAGCCCTCTAATGAGTAGAGGTGTTAGATTGGTTTCAACCTCTGATTCGTTTCAATGGAAGGCGAAAGGGAGTATGAGTGTTGCATGCTGATTAGTTGATATAGCCTGAGCATTGGTCGCATTGCCAAAACACTATCACAACAACTGTCTGAGCAGAGAAAGGAGTTGAGCATTCCCATATCTGTTCTAGGCGAAAGGAAGTGGACATAGCTTGGGCATTGCACTGTCACCACAACCCTCTAAGTGCAGGAAGGAGCCGAGCAAGTTTCATAGGCTTCGGTTCTGGCATTGACCATCGATTCATTACGAGAGCCAAAGTTGTCATCACTCTTAATAGCAGAGACAAGATTATTTTTACCGTAGCATCGGTCAAGGAGCCAACCATGGTCCTCTTCAGGTGCACGCCAAAGTATTTGTTTTATTACATTAGATAAATTGATCTCGCTACATCAAGATCACTCACACATTAGTCATAGAGGCAAAGACACTGTGTTTTTGCGGAATCAAGTAAATTATATTTCATCAAAAGATTCGTGGTGGGTCACCATAATTAAATAAAGTAATGCTATGCCTTTTTTCGTTATATAGTATGTTGCATTATGTGGTTGGATTGGTGTAGAGGTTTATCATTGTCGAATATAGTCTTATGCCTATACATTTGAAACCTCTAACATAAAATTCAATGTCGCACATGATCCATTGATTACTCACAAGGGCATAATTATTGGGTCCACAGACTCTTGATTAGCATATGAAGATCTAAGTCTTTACCTGAAAACTGATTCTCTTTCCATCTAGATAGATTTTCCGCTCAAAAATCTCAGTGTGGAAGCATGAAAGATGGCAGGTTATGGACTAAACCATGTTTATAGTTTTGAACATTTTGATTGGTTTTAGCATTTGACAAGGGGTTTGTCGAATTTTGGAGTTTGACGATAGAAAGCAGATTTTGTGTTAAAAAAGAAAAGGGAATAGGAAAGGAAGGAGGTGGTACAATCATCTTACTATTACCGATCAAGTTTGTATTTACCTTATCTTGGGGCGAAATCCATTGAAGAATTAGTGTATTCATGCTTTGGTATGAGGGGAGATGGGGCTTTCCCTAGAAAACACTCATAAAATTTTGGACAAAATTCTAGATAAAATAAAAGAAGCATGGGACCTTTTCTTAGCAATACCACTTTATAATAGAATAGAAAGTCTTTCTCAAAAATGGTCTATGCCATTATGCAACAAAAATTCCCATGGGAAGTGAAGGAAGGACAAGGAAGACAAGATAAGTTCCTCACACTTGGATCTTAATTGCAACGAACAAAGTCAACCATAGACCTTCAGAAATTGGAGGAATTAGACACATGGCTCTTAGAGGTGGGGCAACCAAAATGGAGGAAACTCAGTTGGAATCTCAAGCCATCTATGCTTGCATTAATACAACCCAAACTCTCGGAGCATCCTTGTGAAGAGGTCAAGCTCACAATTTCTTCTTATTTCAGCAAGATCATAGCTTTAACATCCCTATATTGTCTTACAATAATGATCTTATGAGGGAGATATTGTAGCTGATAGTGGAAGGCCTTAAAGGGTTGAATAACATCATGCTTCCTACCTTTTAGAATGGATGTACAAATTTTAACAGTCATGGCAGAATTCAACTTTGGCACATTCATATTGAATCTAGAATGTGATGAGTTGATCTTTTAGTTGCTCCATAACTTTTACACTAGTATTACATCAACTCATTCAGACCATGTCAAAACACACATGCAAAAGATTGTGTCTCTATTATTAGAAGGCCATGCTCACATATGCAAGATACTAAGATGTAAATTTTTGACCATTTGGAGGAAGGACCACAGGGATCCTATGATCTAGTCGAGAAGTTTGTCAGGAAAAACATAAAATTACTCAAAAAGGTGCTCACTACGAAGGAGTTGATAAGGATTAATGGAGGAAGCAAGAACAAAATATGCATCAATAATGAACTAAGGATGAGAGGACTATGGTTTATCTGCAAGGGACGTTGGGCCCTTAACCATTCATGTCCAGGTGATAAGAGGAAACAAGGGTTGATCATGAAGATTCATCCATTGTTGGTTTTGCCGGTTTTTAGAAGAGAACCTATGAAGGATCAAAGCAGTCAAGTGCAAATGGTGAGCAACAACACCATGTTTTTCAGAGAAACTTACAAGACATGTCGATGATAATTAATCAACTTGACAAAGTAAATCGGGAAAGGAAGGAGGGAATTCCTCCTGATGATGAGGTAGTTGAGTCTATAGATATCGAGGAGAACATCCATAAAGAGTATGGGCAATCAAGTATAGATGACAGTCCACCAATACATCCATGTTTGATAATCAAAGAGGGTGGACAACTTATTGCCACATGTAAAAAAGGCCAGGAAGAAGACATTCTAGGAGAACCAAATGAGGAGCCAATAATAATAAATCGACATGATGAGCGTGTAGGTTTTAACCCCGTACAGAAATTACCTGCATACAAATTCTAAATCACATGAAAAATAAAAATGCGAGAGAATAACACATAAAACACATATACACAGAGATTTCCCATGGATCCCAAAACCGGGACTACCAGCTTGATTTTTCATTATCTTCCTTTCAATGTTACAATACATATTTATATATGCCGAAGCATCCAATACCATGGACCAAAAACCATTGCGTCCAAAACCATGGACCGAAAACCATCGCGTCCAAAAAACATGTGTGAAAATTATGCACAAAACCATAGGTGGGTCCACCCAACCTAACATAGGGTCCAACACCGGACCCCATAAAGTGGGGTTGCGGGTACCCCTCAAACCCCCTGTTAACTATGTGGAAAGAATATAACACAACCCAA
>APFE031096857.1:0-12713 GCA_000404065.3 Pinus taeda
TACTAAACTATTACATGTGTACATAAAGTAATAATCATGAGATCATTATTACATCCACATCTGAGAACTGAAAATGATCTAAGACACAATTGAGGCATCCCAAACCTCTGAATCAGAGTTGGTTAAATGAAAACATGAATAAGTTGTGTTGATGAATATCAATCAAGTGTAAGAAAAAGAATTGTATAATTAACAATATACATCCTTAGAAATTCCTCTTCAACTAATTACCTTTATAATGATAATATGTAAAAAGAGCCCAAATATATATAGAAAAAGAGAAAAATGTATGCTTCTTACACTTTTATCCGTGATCATATTTATTTGCTTTATTAACTATAAATTCGTGAATTGGTGAAACCTTTTGTACATACAGTTGTCAATTGTTTCCTTGTGAAAAGTTCTGATCCACACAGGGTGGCAAAGAAAATCTATGTAGCGACTGGTCTGATAAGACCGGGCTGACGCTTTCCATGGCTCATGACAGGTCATATTATTAAATTCGAAAGAAGCGCGTGCATTTAAACTATCAAAATGTTCAAGGCCAGCTTTTCTTAGACACTTTGTTCCGTGCACCTCCCTGTCCACTTCCCTGTTCTGTTTCCCGTGCATCCGCCTGTCCCGCTCTCACGGTTAACATCATCATAGTCCAACTAACTGTGTTAGTACATGCAAGCGACTCCACCCCACTTGCGTAGAAGAGTCTAAAATGTTAGATAGATCTCCTGACACCCATGTATAAGTGGCAGCACCTCGCCCCATAAGCGTGGACATTGCCATCACCAGACCTTACCTTGTCCAGGAATTCCACGTTACAACAAAACATTTTTTTATTTTTAAGCGTATTTGATGGTAATAATTTTTTTTGAAACGTTAACAGCGAGAAAAAATAATAATAATGAAAAATTTGATACGTAGTTTAAATTCTAATAAATGATTTACAGACCAAGGCTGACTTAGGCCCAAAAAAAAAAAAAAAAAAAACTTTTTAGTTGTATATTGCTTAAATATATTTCATAATCTATTTATTTTGTCTTCAAATATTTATGAAGTCTGGAAAGTGCTCTTTATTCATTTTCATTAAAAATATGAATTTAGGGTTATATGTACTCATTTATTTTGTCTTCAAAGATCTATAAAGTCGAAAAGTCTTGAAAGTGTATCTTATTCTTTTTATTAAAAATAAGAATTTATTATATATGTAGATATTTGACCATATTATCTGCTTCCCTTTCCTCTATTTTCTTTATCACAAGAAAGAACCTTCACCTTCACTATTAGCAACCGAAAGAGATATGCTTTATCTTAAATAACATTTTTTAAAATCTGGAAAGGGTATTTCCTATTTTTATGTTGAGATTTGTAATGTGTAATAAACAATTATAAATAACCGAGCATTTTTTAGATGGCATGTAAGGATGCAAAAATTCACATGTAAAGATGTAAAAATGAAGTTTTATAGTTATATTTTTTTAAGATGCTAATTACTTAATATATCGGAGTTAATATTATATTATTCTATAACTTTTAATGGATCTAACTAATGATTTCGGCTTATTCAAAACACAGTTATCCATAAATCTATTTAACATCCTGAAAAAATGCTTGAGACACTCAAACTTTGTAGATTAAACAAAATTTATGATTCTTCAAAATATTTACCTGGTTTTGAATAAAATTTAGCAAAAAATGTGCCTATAAAAAAAAACCATCTCATCTCTTACTTAAAATACACAGTTTTAATTACAAACTAAGAATCAAAATTAAATAAAATCTGATTTCTTATATCTTTATTTTTAAATATTTTTCCCTTATACTTTTTGCTTGGACTCTCAATTTTATTAAGTTGATCAATTTTGATAAGTAAACTATTTTTGACAAGTTTTCAGCAATAATCACATCATATTGCATTTTTCTACACTTTTAAAACCAGCAATTGTGGTGTATTTGTGTACACTTTTCAAACCAGCAAATGTGATTCATAGTCAAGATAAAATGCAGAATCAAATCATGCCAATAAGTTAAATATGAATAACTACTTTTAAGCAAAAAAGAAAGAAGAAAAAATACAACTAAAAACAAAAATATTCTGTTTTTCCTTCTTAAAAGTAACTGCTGCTTCCAAATTATTAGAAAAAAAATTAACTATGAAAAATATAAAAAATGTACACTCTAGACAATAAAGTTACCTGAAAAAACAAAAAAAAAAAATACCGTCCTCATATTCAGATTTCGCAGGCCAGATAACTCTGAAATTTTAGGCCTGTCTCCTATTATAAGTCCCAAATCTCAAATTTCTCCGCGTTCCACTGCCTGCAGGCTGCCTTTCCAAGGTCACCAGAAGATGACGCCAGAACTTTGATCCACTCATTTCTCGAACCATGGAGATTCTCGCATTTATGCGCATGAAACCAAACCTCTGCGGCCTGACTACCAACACATGCAGAGACTTAATTATGGCTGGCCAAGAACTTCCTCTTCTCGACTTAAATCACATCCTATATAAACACACGCGAGCCTGGCTTCTCTTCAACCGACTGTCTTCATTTCTGTCTACTTCACGGCGAGCAGCCCTTCTGTGCCCCAACGAATCATCACCTGTTACTCGTCCGGTGACATGATGATCAGGGTTCCAAAGCAGTTGAAGAAATTAGAAAAGAAAAGAACCGATCTGTGGCGAAGAATATCGACTCTCAGTTTATGTTGCCGAGAAACAAAATCCAAGGATCAGTCCAGCGCTCCTCGAGGGTGCTTACCAGTTTATGTCGGGAACGAGGGCCACCGCTTTATCGTCAATATACATTACTTGAAGCACCCCTTGTTCGAGGAGCTCCTTGAATTTTCAGCTCAAGAGTTTGGGTATCCAGAGAAGGGTGGCATGAGAGTAGCGTGTAATGTCGACTTCTTTGAATACCTAATGAGGCTTCTCAATAGCGGGAACCCTGCGTTCTGTCGCTACTTGGAAATAAACGATCTGCTACTTCAGTTCTCGGGTTCATGAAGCTTCTCATAGCTTTAGATACGCTAAGATACCTTAGATTGCTGTAACTTTCGAACTATTTAGGGGGAACTAGATGGTTCGAAACTCATAGATAGATAAATTTTGATGAGAGTTTCTTCGAAAAATTTCTTGCTATTAAGATTGTAACCGTAAATAGAACGGAATTGGGTTGTATTATGTCAATTTGCCAGCTTCGTTTTGTGAGAAAAAAGAAAGCCAGTAGAGAAGAGTCAGTTAGTACTGATAGCGAGGAATGGAAGTTGGCGTTTGCTTTAGGTTTGCATTGGTCCTCCTATTATGGAAGGTGTTTTGATTTCACAGAGCTCCGACCATAGTTGCTATATTTTATCTTATGAGTATTATATTTTGTAACTTTTGCTATACCTGATCCTATAAGTATTAATAATTAATTTGATGTTAATTGCATGCTAGAATTTTAATTTGGTTCATGTTTTGAACATGTAACAGCCCTATTGAGCATAAACTAAATCTAAATAAGCCAATTAATTGAAACATATAAACAATATAATAAGCACCACAATATAGTTTAATGCTGCTAAGATGACCAACTTTTGGTTCAAATGGGTGTTTCATTATAATGATATTAGTAAAGGGGAAATTATGTTAAATGGTTGATTATCCATCCAAACAATGCCTCAGTTGAATTAGACGTTGCTCAAGTAACTTTAAATCCAAACAATGCCTTAGTTGAATTAGACGTTGCTCAAGTAACTTTAAGTTTAATAAGAATGTAGAACAAAATTGTGTAGTTATTCAAGCAGAACAGCAACTTCACCTTGCTCATTAAATCACAGTAATGAGTAACACATCCACCTGAAATTTCTTTTGTGTGATATAGAGTTCTCTGGACTTCCAACATCCCGTAATCCTTGGTTTAATAAGAATGTAGAACAAAATTGTGTAGTTGTTCAAGCAGCCGGTAACTTCACCCTGCTCATTAAATCACAGTAATGAGTAACACATTCACCTGAAACAATTATTGTGTGATATAGAGTTCTCTGGACTAATCCTTGGATTATGTTATGCAGAAACATCCACAAGTACTTTAGAAGTTTGGATATGAATGTAGAAAAAAATGGTGCAAGTACTCAATAGAGAACAACTCACCACGCCCTTTAAATCACTTTAATGAGTAACACGTACACCTGAAAATTCAAACAATTATTGTGTAACATAGAGATTTTTGGACTTATAACATCCCCAGATTCCAGGGGATATGTGATGCACAAAACATCTACACAAGTCGTTAATAATGTACTGCACCTCCTTGGCAAGAATTACGTTGTTGAATTAGTTCCAATGGGATCTCCAACATTGAAATTCCAAGGGTCCCATGTCAATGACTGAGTTTAAAAATAAACATGGGCACTTTCGATGGCCAAGTACAGCCCATCCTTCTTATCCATTCCCAACATCCCATCAAATCCACAAATCCAGAAAACAATGATTTATCTACAGTTCCAAAAGGCGATCACATTTCTCAACGTTGCGGGCATAAGAAAAGCTTTCACGTTTTCTAATTTTCACAAGTTAACCGCTCGTTCCAAAAAAATTTCTTGACCTTGGCAGTGCCCAATATCAAAGAGAGTCGCTGGAGAATTAAACTCGAAATTATGTATAATATTTTCGTTTCATAATTTATAAATTTATGAATTTCCAATATTTAAATCAACCGAGGAAGTATTTTCAAATTAATGCTTTTGCTTTTTAATTTAAGATACTAGGTTTCAGATTAGCCTTGTTCTTTTTCGATTTCCAAGATACTTTTTAACCCACTCAAATAAATACGAATTTTCAAAAACATAAATTCATATAAAATTAACAACAAAAAATTTGTAATATTTTTTCGAAATATATTATATTATTTTGAACTTTTTTTCTAATTAAAACATAAATTTTCAAAAATAATTATTATTTAAACTTTTAATTAATTTAAAACATAAATTTTTCAATGCTGGTTTGGGATAGTTAAATTGAAAATGGTAGTGGAAATAAAGTCTCTCCGAAATGGAAGGGTTAGGCTCATCTTAAAAGTATTTTCAAATTAATGCTTTTGCTTTTTAATTTAAGATACTATTTGATTAACTTAAAATATAAATTTTTCAATGTTTATTTGGGTAGTTAAATTGAAAATGGTAGTAGAAATGACGCCTCTCCAAAGTGGAAGTGTTGGGCTCATCTTGTATTATCGCTCATCGTGTTGGACTCATCTTGTGCTATTCCCAATCCTAATGAAAAGTTAAAAGCCTTGGGTTCATCTTGTACTATCCTCCCATCCAAGTGAAAAGTTGGAAACCTTAGGTTCATCTCATATTATCCATCTCATACTATCCAAGATGAAAATGAGAAAAATGAAAATGAAAATAAACCAATAGGAAAAATGAAAAGAATATGACGCCATATAATGCTCTTCCATCCGGTCAGTATCAACCATATAAACTTCTCCGTGTATGAAAATGAATGGATAGACCAAATGAAATATCAAAGCAATGTGAGCCCATATAATGCTCTTCCATCTTGTTAGTATCAACAAAACAAGTGAAAATGCTAAATAAAGTTAAAGTTAAACAAAATCCATTGTATTATGTTACAATCACCATTTACATCCGTGTGTGGTCACCCAAAATTGCGGCTGATGTTCCAAATTTTAGGGGTCTTTTGTATAGGTATCTCCTTTCGAGTCCGTGCTCTGAAGCAAGAGCGTCATCCACGATCGATTGTGGTGTTCAACGGATTAGGATGACAGGTCATAATCTCAGAAAGAAAGTTATTGTTTTGATGGATCCATATTTAGCGCGAAGTAACTAAAATGGTTAATTTCAACTCCACTCTGTCGGTCAACTGATCCCCTGTAAAAGACATAATAAAGAGTTTTTCGTTTTGAACCGCTCAACAATTGTTTTCGTCAATATCTTCGGTGCATTTTTGTTTTTATAACTTGAGTTCTGTACCAAGGGTGGTATGTGTGGCTTATACCAAGGGTGGTATGTGTGGCTTATGGTATGTTGGATAAGAATTTTCTTTTTTTCAAGTCTAGGTAAGCCATTAACAATTAAGCAAAGGTTTACGTTTTAATTCAGGAGTTATCCGTAATATTCCATGATTATTTTTGTTAAATATTTATACTCTGATCATAATGGGTGAGGTTCCTTTCGAAAGGATTTCCAGTTTAGTGATTTATTTAAAAGAATTTAATAACGTTTGAGAATTCTGAAGGAGCATATAGTGATCTATGTTTTGTGGTATAACAATTTTTAAGTAGATTAGTTAATTAACACAACAACAATTTTAGAAATTGACACTTTTTTTTCTAAATGAGATTGAGTCAACTCCCTATTCTATAGTTATGACAAGTGAAAATGGGTACTGGTGTTGGTAGTTAGTGCAAATGAGCACTGCACGTAGTTTTAAGGAGACACTTTTTCAGAAGAAAACACTAAAAGCATTTATTCATTATAAATTAGGAAAGTTTTACATGTGTGTGGTTCATTTCCATACTCAATTTATACTCAATAACCAAAATCATACTCAATTCATTATAGAGAACCCCACTAAGATATGGAAGTTGTGCAACAACCATTCCTCTAAGATATGGAAGTTGTGCAACAACCACTCCAATAGAACATGACTGGAGTAAAAATACAAAATGTATTAAACACCTATACACTGCAAGAAATATTAAAACAAACAGGCCATGGAAGGACCTTAGTGGAAGGCAAAAAAACAAGAAAACCCAGATATCACATCTCAAAAAACCCGTGTCCACAGATCTTTCTATCATCAATATATTGAAATGACATAAGCCCAGGAAAGAGACAGGGCATGTTTGGAGAGAACATCCACTTCAAGGTTTTGTTCCCAGTATACGTGCTGGAAGGAGACATCAATTAAAATTTCCTTTAAGTTCAAGATCTGAAGCATCTAGTTGCAGAGGGATGGGACCTCCAGATCATTCTTTCCCTTAACCCACTCAATCAAAGTAAGAAAATCCCCCATGATTGAAATCCCCCCCATGCCCAACCATGAAAAACATTGCAGGGATCCCCATAATGTGATTGTTTATGCCTTTATGTTATCTTCCCTACCTCTACACCAGCAAAATCGATAATGAGATGAGGGATATGCTCTGAACGAGACACTTATGCTTGTGTGGGTAGCTAGTACTATCAAAGAGAGGAGAGACTCAAACACAGAACACGCCACAAAACTTAGAACTCAACAACTTGCTTTCATTCGCTGATTAAACAGGTATTTATACAGGACAGAGAAAGTTCTAGAGCTTGATTGGGGTAGTGGCTTCTTCAGGAAGCTTGCCCATTTGTCAATGGATTCTAGAAACTCCATTTAATACATATGTTGAATTCTAGAACAGTCTAGCAACTGCGGGTGGTTGGAATTAATGTCTTCCAACGCTCCCCCTTAATTTCAACCATATGACAAATATACTATAAGACATTATACTCTTAATTGTCATGCCTGTTGGTCTAAGTCTCAGCCAAGCTTACAAAAACATTTCATTTTTGACTTCTTACTATAGGGTCCATGCTTGTTCATTTGTTGATGCCGTTCCATCTTCACATTTCTTGTCATAAGATAGTGATTGAGCTTCTCCTTTATTGACTGCCAAACATTCTTTGTATTCAACATTACTTCACGTTCTTGGAACTTATACTTGTCCTTAATGCTTGCAATTTATTCAATTTTTGTTGCTTCTCCCTGATTGTCAATATCTACACACTCAAAAACAATGTTAGATTCATAAATAGAGCCATATTGATTTTTGTCATCGTGCTCTTTGGAAAGAGATTTGCTTCCTTCATTTTTCTTTTCTGACATAGTTGATTGATTCATGTCTTCAACCTCTTTTTTCAATTCTATTGTTGCAAACATGTTGTCCTCAATTTGATTTGTGTATGGACGTCGGCAACTCTTCTTAACAAACAACAAATCATCAATAAAATACTCTTCATGCATCATATTGAACCACTCTTCATGGGATACATAATTGTCATCAAATTTGACTTCATAAATCTCTGCATCACAAGGTGTTTCCTTAATATCACATACTACTCTATTGTTAGCTAAAGACATACTTTTAGCCTTAATCCCAACTATGATGCTTTCAACACAATCACTTTTAGCAACAACACCTTCATCAACTTCAGCTTTCTCACTACCCTCCATACTGTATTTCATTTCAAGAATATCCCAAAATATTTTTGCATCACATATTTCACCAAATTCATACAAAATATTAGACAAAATATTTTCATCTAAAGCTAATATGATGAGAAACAATGCTACTGCACCTCTACTTTTATCAATGGCATTTATGGAAATTCCTTGAACAAATTGCCACAAATTTACTGAACCAAACAATCCCTCCATCTTTAATGCCCAAATCTTAAAATTTTTACCTGAGAAAATTGGCAGAACTGGCATTAATCGTTTCAGTATTGCATCAGTGTCTTCAAATTCTTCTATTTGATTCAGATCTACAGTTGGTTGAAGCATTTCATATTCTTCTACAACTATTGCCATTTCATTCTTTCTCCTCACCTGTTTCAATTCTCTCCGAGACTGTCTCCTATGTTGACCCATCACTCTACCATAGAGTCTAATTCAAAATAATTTGTAGTTGGGGCTTCACTACAGACTCCTTCACCCTCTAGCTTTATCACACTTCAAACAAAAATGCCTCTTCTACTGCCTCTCTCGATTCTCCTTAGCCCTCCAGGCTCCTCCAATCAGACCAGTGACCTTCTACTTGGCTCTCCACACAAGCTAGCTGTTACAAACGGTGCTCACTAACGGCACTCTCTTGAACAAGACCCACTTTCACAATTCAACTTACTCACAGCACTCTATTGCATAGCATGCTATCCACACAGCGGAGATCCTTGGCTCTCCTCGGCGCTCTTCCTTGAAATTCCTCAGCTTCGAGGCTCCTTCACGCTCGAATGGATATCTACGGCTTCCATTCTACAAATACTTTCCACGGGCTACAATCTTCCTTGACAATGTTGCACTTTTACTTAATGGTAGCACAACAACGTTACTTAGCACTTAGTCACACAACAATCACACACTCAATATCCACTAGAAGAAATAGGTTCAAGAGATCATATACATAGTGCTCTATGACACACTATGCACCCACGCTGCTGCTTGATTTTAGACTCAAATGGTTGAGTTCATAGGGCATTCACAACACTTGCTCACATGAAGGGCCACCAGGGATTCTAGCTTTTTATGAGTTCGAGGCTTCAACAAACCATATTTAGCAGCTCGACATCCGTTGTTTCCATCTTCCCTCTACACGAAGTTCTTTAGCAGATAATGGAACATTTCCAAAGAAGGGTCGATTCATGTCACTCAACAGCAACCCACCAAATCTCCACAATCGGCTTTCTACACAACCGAAACTCTCCACAACAAATCCGTATGACAGATCTCCCTAATACAACTCGGCTCAAACTTCAATCATGAAATAAATGCACTGTTTCAAAGGACCACGTGTAGATCCGTAACTTGGATCTTGGCTCGGCAAACACCAGCAAATATTACGGACATCAGGGACAACACAACAACACCACAAAGCCTCACAGATCTCTACCCTCTGGTTCACAATGGTAGCTGCAACAACAAGACAAACACTAGTTGTGATAAAACCAGATCACACACTCCAAACACTCTTATGACTGCAGCACAAAACTCTTGGCTCCATTGAGCTTATTTGATCATGGTTCTGATAGCCTCTCCCATAGCGTAGCTCACCTAAGCTCTGATACCATATCAGAAACTGGAAGACTCATAGAATGACCTTGATCATTGCATTAACACACATAGAAATTTATACACACGGATAGCTGTAAATTCTACAGCAATCTGCCAACTGACATTTATGGTTCAACAACAATGGTCGACTATCGCCGCTTGCTGCCGACTAACATTGATGACTCACTGACTATCGCCGTCATACGCTTAGGCGTGATTAATGTTCTAACAAGTACAAGGTTCGATGTAGAAAAAATAATGCAGCTTACAACAAAAGACAATCATTCTATCATGGCTCCTCTGGACCTGTGTGCTTTGTTCCTAGTGCGTATGTCCATTGTGGGTTTTAGTGCTAATAGTTGGCATAAGGATAATCAACCCTCCAACCTTGCAAGAGATGACAGGGGATATAAGGAATACAAATTTTCCTCCATGTGCGAGGGATTTGATCAGCAAAACGAATCCCTTAGTGTGACTTGGAACATGGAAAGATATGAATTCTTATGGGTAATTGACAAGCCAAGATCCACAAAACTAATGATGGAAATTACAAGCAATACAAGTCATTTTGTTAAAATCCTTTAAGTACAATTTTAAAAAAGATACAAAAATTATTTTTAAATTATATTAAACATTAATAGTTCCATATATATATAAAGTATTTATGTAAAATAAAAAAATTATTTTAACGACATAATCAACTAATTGATATAATATCTCAACCAAACATTATACTAAAAATTATTTTAGTTAGAATAAATATTTCTAAACGAGCAATACAAATAACTACCGTTAGTATTACATATTATAAACATTATCAAATATTAAACCCAAAACACTTAGAAATTAATATTTCAAACACCCTCGTTTTTAACTGTACTTGTCTTAACAGCTGATCTCTATTTGGATGAATTCTGATAATGGAGGATAAAGTAGTATTGTTATGCAGAAACTCTTTTTTAGCAAAGACTATCTGTAAGATAAGATCTAAACAGTGGGAAGGTATATGGATTCTTGGCACTTTAATGGTAAATTATTCCCTTCTGGTTTGAATTTGGTCAACTTTTGCGCTATTCGGAAGTTTCAATTCTAAATATGAAGAGGGCTTTGCCTCTCCTTATCATCAGTATTTTCCCAGGTGCTTTGGACCATGAAGGTTCCCAAGGAAGATTACTTGTTCGGAAAACAAAGCGACATATTGTCAGAGATATCATGTTCATAAATAAAAATTATATATTAGTAGAACAGGAGATCAAAGATCTCCAGGAGGCTATGCTTTAGTTACGATGATCTTGTAATGATATCATTGTCCATTAGCACATGTAACTGCAGTGGGGAGATGGTGAGATAACTTTATTCACAGAAAAATAGAGGAACTGAACAAGGCGTGGTTTATTTCTCTCTTTCTGCTATCGACACTATTACCAATTTTAACCTCATAGTACATGTTCGGAATATAGTTTCTCCCACAATGGAGCTAGTGAAATTCCAAGTGGAAGAACATCAAAATACTTGGACTTCGCACTTTATGGGAGTAAACTTTTGTTAGATATTAGGGATGTACTAGATAATTTACATTGTTAGGGTTGATAGTATTGTATTTGTATTTAAATTCACTATATAATATTAGATTTTTTTTAACATCTCAAGTATAAATTTTCAATTTTTTTTGTATTTTTGACGTAAGTATTTGATGTTCTAATCTCGTAATATAATATCTTTCACATGCTAATTTATTAATATAATATATTTTATCACGGCTAAAAAAAATTTAACATCCATGTAATGATAATAAAGATTCACGTCCATTGAGACCAAAATAATTATTACATTTTAATAAGGTATCATATTACTTTGAATTTTTTTAAATTATTTTCAACTTTAAAAAATATTCAGAAAAGAGTTTCAAGTTCACTACAATTTTTCCAAGTTAAAAATGTCAAGAAAGTTGGTAGTGTAGCAAATGTTTTGAAAATTTAACTTTGATCTTATTATATGCTCAATAATCTAAGAGAAATTGTTTTTTTATCTTCAACTAATTTAGCATGACAAAGGTCAATCCAATGAGGTTAAATAATTGCACAATTCCCAATTTAGTTATTAACCTAATGGTAATTTGTTCTTCTTTTAATACTATTTATTTTCTTCTACACACTAATGAAGAAATAGAAATACCTTTGATTTTCTAGATTTTGGTTAATACATCTTGTATCTATATACCATCACCACTTAAGAGAATGAAATCCAAAGAAATTTTAGAAAGTCATTGTTACATATTGTTTAATTTATTTTTATATATTAAATACTTAGTCATAACCATGTTCTAAATGAAAGATATACTTACTAAAAATGATAAATAAAATATATTTCAATAAATTTAAAAATTATCATTTATAAATTATTTATATTTTTTTGGACAACTATCCCTAAATATCACATCCAAATATAAAAAAAATCTTTTAATTTCATAATCAGAGATTTACTTAAATACAGTTGCTTTCAAGTTTTTATAAAACTTTCAACCTTCCATTAATCCATTTCTCATTATTACAATTCTGATCAAAATGGTAATGAATCATACATTTTTAAATAATAATAAATTTAATGTAAATTAAATAATAATACTTTTCCGTGAATATAAATATATGTTCTAAAATAAATTATATTAATTATAAGATATCGTTATGATTCATATGAGAGTGTAGGGTAGGTTACCTTATTTTTGGCATTGTTTAAGAGTATACTATAGATATCAATATTTAATTAATATTTGATATTTTTAATGGAAAAGCATAAGTTATTTTAACTAGGAAAAATATAAGTATTAATTTATTTTAAAATTTAATTTTTAATAGATTGCTTAGGGTATAGTTTAATAGTTTGTTTGGGGTATAGTTTAATTGGTAAGGGCTGT
>APFE031096857.1:42394-76298 GCA_000404065.3 Pinus taeda
ATATTCTTCATTCATAGCTGCGTCCCAATCTGGATGGCCTGAAGCTTTTGCAAAGGTGTCAGGATCATAATTTGCTAAGACTTGAGCCAGTAAAGAAGAGGCTCTTTCGAACTAAGAACGTGTACGGCATTGATCTGTAGGATCACCGGCAAGATCACCCACTGCATCCTGAGTAGCACGGACCCATTTTGGAAGTGAAGGATCTGAAGGAGGATCCTAAGAAGGTGGGGAAGGATTGTCATCCTCACTTTCATCATCTGAAGAAGAAATATGTTCAAAAGTAGAAGAGATAGAGAGAGGTGGCACATTCGTTGAACTAGGCTCGTAGGCCGATATATTTTCATCAAACTTTACATCTCTTCTAATGATAACATTTTTGGACTTAAATGGAATAATTCTATATTCTTTGACATCTTTAGAATATCCAACAAAAATACATTTTTCACTCTTAGGTTCTAAAGCTTTATGTTTCTCATCTAGAATATGGGCCCATGTTTCACTTCCAAAAACACGAAAGTGACTCACATCTGGTTTAATTGAGCTCCATGCTTATTCTGGAGTGATATTCTTTAAAACCTTAGTAGGAGTGCGATTTATTATGTAATTTGCACAGTTAATTGCTTCTGCCTAATAATTAAGACTAAGTCCTTTAGATTGAAGCATACAATTAGCCATTTCCTTTAAGGTGCGATTCTTCCTTTCAGCTACACCATTTTGTTGTGGAGTATATGGAACAGTATGTTGCATTTGAATTCCATTCTCAATGCAAAAGTTGATGAAGTTGTTTTTAACATATTCTCCACCATTATCAGATCTTAGCTTAAGAATTTGATATCCAGATTGTTTTTCAACAAAGGCCTTAAAGGCCAAGAACTTGTTAAATACTTCACTCTTGAGTTTTAAGAAGTATACCCAAGTGCGTCTGGAGAAATCATCAATGAAAGTTAAGAAATAATTGTAGCCAGAGAAGGAAATAACTAGAAGTGGACCCCATAAATCACTATGCACAAGCTGTAAAGGGGCTGAGGCGTGCCAGGAGGCACATTTTTCAAAACTGTCCCGATGATGTTTTCCGAGTACACATCCGGAACAAACACCATCTCTGCAAGATACCGTAGGAAGACCTGTCACCATATTTTCTTTACATAGATGCTGAACAGAGCGATAGTTTAAGTGACCAAATCGCTCATGCCAAAGTTTGCTCACTTCATCATTATGAGCAACAAACACTGAGGGAAGATTTGATGACCCAAAGTTGTGAAACTTATACAACCTTGTAGAATCATCAACAATGCCAGTAGCTAAAATCTGTCTAGGATATCTTAGGTCCTTACTTACAACATCGTGAGGTGAAAATTCAACGATTTTACTTTCACTTGAATGAGTTATCTAATATACAGATAGAAGGTTTCAAGATAAGGTTGGAACACATAATACATCATTAAATTGACCATTGTCTATATGAACAGTTCCAGTCCCTACAACACTAAGAGATCTATCATCACTAACATATATATTTTTGGTGTTATAGTCATTTAGAGAAGAAACATGGCTTTGTTTTTGGCCATGCGATAAGAAGCTCCAGAATCAATGAGCCACTCATGAGAATGAGAGGAATAAGATACATTTAGTGCATAGCCAGACCGAGATGCTTGAAAACCACATGCAGAAAGTGCCATTCCTGAAGATGAAGTTGAAGAGTGCTCCAAATGGATGTTATGCTTATTCATTGCTGCTTCCAAGGCTTCCATCTTCTTAAAGCATTTAGATTCTAAGTGGCCATCTCGATTAAAAAAGTGGCAATGTCTGTCAGTCTTCTTCCCTTTTTTTTTATTTGCCTTATCATTCTGGTGAAATGATTTTTAATTTTGAGGATGAAATTGCTTAGGACCCTTGTTTAGTTTAGGACCATTCCTTTTAGGATACGACTTCTTAGGGTTCTTTGAATTTGGTTGTTGCTGGGTAGTTAACACTTTCTTAGAAGAGTTTCCAAGATTAAGAAGATCAAGGTGTAAGAGTTTTTCTTGTTCTCTTATTAAATAATCACAAAAAGAATCAAAGGAAGGGGGCTTGTAGGTTTGTCCTTGAGAAATGAAGGCTTCTCTTGTAGAATGGAAGGTGGAAACAAACACAGAGTAGGTTGGTCCCAACTTAGTAGGAATGGAATAGATAAGGTTATTATCTTCTTTCTTAACCTTGACACCTTCCAATAGAAGTCTAAGGATCTTGAACTTGGACAAAAAATCTTCAATGCAAGAAAAATTATTGGGGTCCAATGTAAGAAACTCATTTTCAAGTTGATGGGCTCTAAGTTCATTTTTGATTCCAAAAGCTTTAGTAATCTGCTTCATTGCTTCATCAGGAGTATCAAGTTCTGCAATATGGAATCTTAGATCTGGAGAAATAGACATCCCTATCAACCACGTGCTTGATCTTGCCTATTTTCCCATTTAGCTACCTTATTCTGTAAATACCTTTACTTCTAAGTAAATCCACAATGTAGGACCACCATTGGAAGTAGTTGGTGCTGTCAACTTGGCATGGACTTTCCATTTTAATAGAAATTGAAGCTATATATGCTGGAACAAAGTGCTCCAATGGAAAGATCTCAAAAAATCAGGCTGGTTCAAAAAAACCGGCTCTGAAAATGGCTTCCAGATGAAGAAGTTATGGCTTTTTGAAGAAAAGTTGATGAAGGTGCCGACGAAGTGCGGGAATGTGCGGAAATGAAAAAAAACACCCCCTTTCCAAAAAAAAGGAGACTTGAACTCAAGGCCTCTACTCTCATAAATTAGCTTTGAACCAAGTGAGCTAAACAAAAAGTTTGAGAGAGAGAGAGAGGGGGGGGGGGAGGGGTGGGGGCGCTTTGCTTTTTTTGGTCACTGAACCCTTGGGTTGCATGCTTGCTTGAGAAAACTCTTTTTTTTCCCTACGAAACATAAAACACAAAACCCAACACGGACATACAAAAGAAAACAAACCTTACGGCTTAAAGTTAGCTTTACCCAGAAACTAAATATTTTCCTCAATGTTTCTGATTTTCCGAGATCACACTATGGCACAGCGGAAAAGAGCATACGCATGAGAAAAATCCTTCCTCTCTGTTTCTGATTTTCCCAGATCGCACAGAGTCGTAGGGAAAGAGCATAGGCAGAAATGGAAGGTATAGATCTGGTAATAAAAAAAGAAGCTATATAAACCGAAATAATAAATAAAGAGAAAATAACTAAAAACTGCAAATAAACACTGTATACCTCCAGATCTTAAGAATAACGTAACTAGGTCTACCAGAAACCTTTTCGCGTGAAACAAAAAGGGTTCCTCGCTGGAACAGATGCTCCTAACACAACAGAGCAGTCCTCTCGGCTCGAAAGTAGTCAGAAACAGCAGATCTAGTAAACGGTAGTCGGATGCAGTTCTACCGGCTTCAGATTTGGATCACCAATGGACGCGGCCCTCAAATAGCTCTCATACCATTTAGGAATTTATAGGGTAAGTTCCTAAGATAGAACACCAAAGGACACCGCTCACAAACAGATCACAGATCAATACACCAGTATTTTTGATGTGGTTAAAACCCTCAAAGAGGGAAACAGTCCACGGCCTGAGCCAATGTGGCCACTTCAGGAAATTTATTAATAAAAGAATGAAAATTTACATAAGCTTCTCTCATGAACAGTTAACCTAGAAATGACACTCCATGCTCTTTAAATAGAGATCATGGAAAAATCGAGTGCTAAGCCACGGATCAAGTGTCGGTAATACCAAGGAGAGGATGAACCGTTGGATCACTACATATCGTGACCGTCGGATTGTAAGTTACAAAAGTACATAGTAAAGAAACACACTTTACCTAACTCTATACTAGACCAAGTTATACTTAACTATTTCCTATCTGTCGGAATATCCTAATAAGCTGCGATGCTACCAAACTCTTTTGTTTCCCACTACTTAAGCTTACAGACTACACATACTCAACACTTAGTCAAATTTCTCAAGTGTTTATAATGCAGTGGAATAAACATTGTTTCAGTTATCTTGTTCAATATTTATCTTCTTATCATGCAATAGAAATCATAAATACCATCAAGACAAAAAGTAAAACAATTATAAAAGGGAGGGGCAAGTCCCTAACAAGTCTGTGCAATTCAGTTTTCAATCCTACAACATTTAAATTTACAAAATACAGTGTTTACAACATTAGACAACCTCCAAAATTGGTTTTCCCAACCTTTCCAATTTTGTGCACCAATCGTGCAACACATGCTCATCACACTACTGCCTTTATCCATTCGCACCAAATATCCACACTACATGTCGTGCCTAGAAACCCTGAGTTTTGTCCTGTCAAACTCTTGTCCTTCCTATCCCTTACCACACTAACCGAACGATCCAACCTCTACTTGAAATGTTGAATTCCCAAACTACCTAATCCTCCACATGTACTGTGTCTTCGTCTACCCTATGACCTGACTTGTCCCCCTGAATTTGTCCTTAAATTTGCGGTTGTATTTATATGCCCTTCGTTCTATTTCTGTGTTGAACGAATTCTTGTTCATTGATCCAATGATGTCCAAACAAGTGGCACTCATCACTCATATATACACTCCATGCTAACACTCCATGAACCGTCACATCCATTGTTTTTCCCATGAGTTGGACCGTCCACATGTTCAGTTGACATGTCTGCTCCACGCAACACCACCCTTCATAAATTCTTCAACTGAGCCGACCATCCATCCACAACACATCCTTTTCCTGGCTAACTCAACTCAGATGACTCGCCCGCTTGGTGACTCGTTCGCCTGGGCCGCACACCCATGATTTCGCTCGAACGTTCTGCTCATTATACTTTAGCCACTCATCTCATTGGTTGGGCACCCACCCATCACAACGGACCCGCTACATGCACTCACCCAAGCATCACCTTTAACTTGTCGATATACATGTGCGTGCCTTTAGCTGATGATGGGATCACACTTAATCGAACACCTCCACCCGAGTCATCTTTAATCGAATATGGGTGCATGTTGCACATCATGGATGCATCCACAGTATGACTTTAATTTTTCAACTCCCTTGAGAGCTCCCAACTTGAAGTTCTTACATCCTCCCCCACTTCAAAAAGGTTGTCACCCTCGACAACACCATCTCAGAAAATTCCATTACCAAGATCAAAATTTTGCAAAGTGTTCTTTGCTCCTACATCCAATTTCTATGTTTCCCAACTCATTTTTACCATTGCCTGAACCTCCACCAACGCTCGTGACACCATATACAGGTAAGTCTCCTCAATCCATGGCCATCAAACACATTCGTCATAATCCTTCATGTTGCTCCATCGCGTGGAAGTTTGTTCCCTCCAACTCAGCTACATTTTATCACTGTAACATACGCTAGTACAAAATGACTAATTAGCTACTAAAAAATGACTAAAAGTTACATATAAACGATCATTTTTTAGTCGATGACTAGTAGGAGCTAATTTACAATATCTTATAACGCGACCAACTTTTAGTCATTGATTTGTTGTCTCAATTTAATCATCTATTAGTATATTTAGCCATTAATTTGGTCATTAATTTACTCATTAATTTAGTTATTAATTGCCACAATTAATGACCAAATATATAACAAAATATATTATTATATGACCTCTTGAGAAAACTAATTAATGACCAAAGAAA
This sequence comes from Pinus taeda, assembly GCA_000404065.3. Classification (NCBI taxonomy): domain Eukaryota; kingdom Viridiplantae; phylum Streptophyta; class Pinopsida; order Pinales; family Pinaceae; genus Pinus; species Pinus taeda. The sequence goes on from APFE031096857.1 coordinate 48,082, forward strand.
TATGAACAAAATGTTGGTCATGTTATAAGATTCTATAAATTAGCTACTAATAGTCATATATATGCAAATTTTAGTCATCATTTGAAACCAATTGATGACCAAAGAAATATGACTAAATTTTGGTCGTGTTATAAGATATTGTAAGTTAGCTACTAATAGTCGTATATGTGCAAAATTTAGTCGTCATTTGTAATAAAAAATTTAACATTTGGAGTAGTCATTTATATTTTTTTGGTAGTTTCATATGCATTATATAAACAACTGATTTAGTAGTTTATATTCATTTCATATACTTTCACTAATAATCATTATGACTGACTAATTAGTCATATATTCATTTTATTTGTGTTCATCATTAATCATTATAAACTACTAATTTAGTAGTTTTAGATTGATTTTATGTGTTCATTATTAATCAGCGTAAATCAATTAGTATGATTTTGTGACTAAATTTAAAAAATTTCATACATTGTGCATGTTCATGTAATATCAAAACACAAAGTTGCATATGTTAATTACAATACTAAATAACATCAAGTGCAACAATAAATAATTTCAACCACATAAATTATATTATATGAAATGTTAAAGAATCACAATATGAGTTTCCAACTTCAAATGGTTGGACTGCAATTTACACATGAAATAATGCTTCATCACTTCAAAGCATTATCATTGTATTGCCTAGACATTGTGGGTGAATTCACCTACTCAGAAGACTTGATTATCAGTCTCTATGTGTGTGTACTATTGATGAACCTCATCATTGGGTAACTATATGGACCTTAATCCACATCCCAACTTAGTCAAATCAACTCTTCTAACAATTTATTACATATTTTGATTGTATTTTGTTTAATTGGATGAGTCAAAGTGAGATATTATGCCTAGTGGACTAATGTGCGTTCATTGCAGGTTTGTGAGAGAAAATCATGGAAATTTTGGCTAATTAAAGGATGAAACTCAAATGAGACAAGAATGAGAAGTTGTAGGAGGTAAATATTCCTCATTTAATCCTCACTCATTCAAATATTCCTCCATCAATCACACTAGCTCAAAGTACAAGCGACCAAGTCATGGAAATCAAAAGGCAGTCAAGCAAGTGACAATTAAAGAGCTAGTTTATCTCGAGTTTGGCGCCGAGCCTCCTTAGATTGAAGGAAGTCGTTGGAGACTTCATTTGTATAAACAAAGAGGCCTAGAACCGCATTAAGATTCAAATTTTTGTTGTAAAAACACTAGTCATTTTTGAGTTCAAGGCTTGTGGAAGACATTGTTATGTAATTTTCTCATTTGATAATGAGAGAATTTCCTTGATCTAGCACTCAATTGGCTCATAGGGATGAAGCTCTTGGGTTAGGGCCCCACCCTAGTAGTAAAGGCTCCTCTTCTTGTATTTCTACATTTAGTTGATTTCATAGTGGAATTATGTTTAGAATTATTTCATTACAAGTAGTTGTAGATTTTATTATTTTGCTTCCATTTGTGCTTTACTTCATCGGTAGCTTAGAAGAGATAAATGATCATCAAAAAGTTGTTAGTAGGTGGTTTTGGCCTCACTCCTTCCTTCAGGGATCATGGTTTGAGGAAATAACTCCTATGCAGCCCCAAAAAGGCAAAATTATACTTTCTCACAGAATTTAGGGTTTTTTGTACTTAGGCCAACATTTGATCAGTTTGCAAGAGTAGGATTTAGTTATCATTTCTTCTATCTTCAGTCTTACATTAGATCCCGTCAATGTTCCATCTTATTCTGCAAGTTTTCCTCATGCACAAACTAGGCAGCTAGCTCATGAAATTTTGTTTTCCTTATATAATAAAAATTTTTCTTGTTTACATGATTTTTGGATAGATGACCATATTTGATGTACTGCAGGAGTTTCAATAGTACATAGAGATGTCATGATCAAAAACCTCATCCCAACCTCATTCAGCCACAATCATTTCTTCCTTTCACTAAAACCCTCACCAATTTCATCATTTCACAAGAAAACTTCTCTAAGCTTGCTCAACAAATCCAACCATCTCCTAACTTTGGTTTTGAGTTCTAAAGTGGTCTTAGGCACTCCCTTGCCTCATTGCATCCACCAACCACCTTCCCTACACCTTCCATCACATTCAACATCCATCCTTTTTCTCTTGGTTGTATCTTGTAGAAATACAGGGGATCCTGTAGGTTTTTAGGACATCCTGTAGAACGCATTAGGACATCATGTAGGTTTACCTGTAGTGGCATTTTTTGAGGCCAAATTGAGGAAAAAGCCTCTAGGAAGCTAGAAAAGGACCCCCACTAGTCTCCCCATCCTTCTAACAATTGATCATCATCCCTAAGCCACTTGCCACATCACTAAAAGAAGTTAGCTTTCACACTTTCACATAAAAAAGACAAAAACAAAAATAGATTTATTTTGTTCATTTACATGCACAAAAGTAGAATGTTTGATGTTTTAATTTTCATGCCTATGATAGTTGGATTGCATCCATGTTCACTTAACATTCTTTTGAAGTAAAGCCTCTTAGCAGTTAGTTAGAAAATGGTGTGTTTAAGCATTTGATTTCATTCTTTTTCCTTACTGTAGTAGATAAGATTTTTCTTAGAGTAGACTTCTATTTTCCTCATTGGTTATCAAGCGTCTTCTAATCCATAGAGGTCTAGTTTGAAAAACCATAGTGTTTTATCACCAGCTTAGTAGTGACAAAGACAAGACCCATCACATTTACTTGTGTATACAACACTGTCGCCTCCAAGTTTGTACAAAACCTGGGTTGATAAAGTAAATTTGGTATCCCTAGGAGTTGTAACATTCTTGCTGCAATACTAGTGCTCATCACTTATCTGAGATATTGGCTCCAAGGGTATCACTAGACCAGTTCTCTTCTCTCTCTTTCTTGTATTTGTCGCTTCTGTGTCATTGATATACTCTTTCCTCAATTCATACATCTTACCATCAATACTGAGTTCCTTTTTTGAAAACAAAAGAAGATACAATGTATAAAATAAGACATGAAATAAAATGAACACTAGAATATAAAATAAAGAAGACTATAAAGAATCTATGTGCCATATACATCAACAACAGTAATGTCAAAGTTATTTTTCCCCATACAAGCAAGAAACTCGAACACGTTTTCTTTAGTTGGGCAATAGTGGCCACCATGTGGCCAGATGACCTATATAAACAAAGAAATTAAAATGTCACCATACAAAAGAACACCTTAGTAACTTATTATTCAATATTCAAGGAAATCCTAGGCACAATCATGACAGCTAAGTTACATGTTAAAAAATCAAGTTGTAGATAACTTGTGAAAAAAAATAATCTGAGGTGTGATGTTTAATCCTTTTTTTTATTCACAAAAACGTTTCATTTTCTAATGCATGAAATTGGTCAAGTATATAAACAACATATGCTCAAATAAAAACATAAAAGTAAACTTTTTTGATAGTCATGAAATAGTTTAACAAAAAATAGTTAAAAGGATTCTAATCAATATTGTGTAATACTAATTTCATCTTCAAGCTTTAGATGTTGTTTAAATGGGTATGATACCAAGTATTTTCAATTCATAGTTAAAAGGAAAAACAAAATAAAAAGAAACGTTCAAAATACAATCAAATAATAGAGAGAGGATATCATGGAATGGACATTGAAATTATAAAAAAAGTGTTTATCTATCCACCTATGTCTTTTTTGGCATTCCTAAAACATTTTTTTTCCAAAAATAACCATGAGGTCAAAGAATGAAAAAATTAAAAACAATAGGAATCCATACTAGAAACATTTCCAAAGTTGATGGGTCAGGTGTCTGAAGGATCTCTAACAAGAAATGAATCATACCCAAGACATGCTTTGCATTTTCTCCCCATAATTTTTCCAATCACACTTCATGTAACCTACCCACAACAGAGTCAAGTAACAATAAAAAAAGGCATTGGCATTTGTTTTTATCCCTTATATCTATAAACTTTGAATCTGATCTGTTTCAGGAACATATTAATTCATATTTAAAGCCTTCCTAGCATATGAGAAGGTATCAATCAAGTACGACATCAGAAAAATCAACCTCAATGATGTCCTCAAACAATTTCTACAATGTGAATATTTTTCTTACTGTGATATCTTGGGTAGAAAAAATAACATATCTGCAAAAGAAAAATCCATATATTACTTATGTGCAGACATTTGATATGGTGTATTCTTAGGTAGATATTTAAGATGTCCCTCCACCTTTACCAAAGCGAACTATAGCTTGGTTAAACTATGTATCCTCTCATTCAATATCAATTTCAGCAAGACAAATTTCACACATTATTATTTCCCATTTCTCAACATGCTACATATGATAAATTGAAAGTCACATAAAACCAAAAGAAAACCTTTTTCTGACCAAAAAAAACAAACAAATAGTGCCTCTAATAAAACTTCATTCTACTAGATGAAAAGAGAGTGGATTATTTTTGTTACTTGACTTTGCCTATTTTTGTTATGAAAGTGCTCGAGCTTCAGTAAGCAACAAATGCGAGAGAAGTTGTAAATGTGAGAAAAATTATGTTGACCTTTGTATACTTCTTCAAATTGATGTGAATGGTGCCATTTTCAGATGTGGTAAAACTCATAATAAGAAATGGCCACATTAGATGCAGAGATTAAATATAAAAACTTGTGGACATGGCATGTATTCTAATAAATTACATTTCAATGGCTACCTTGGGCATCTAGGGGTTATGGCTCCTCAGTATGTTAGTCTTGATGATGAAAGAGATATGGAAACAACAAGTATGGGTGGTCCTAGTTTTTGTGGTGGATTTCTTCAAACTGAGGCCATCATCTTAATGAAACTACGTTTTGACATGGTAAACCTGGATCTAGTCCTCACCAAATTTGATTCCATCATACTTTATCAAGACTCAAGAGGACATAATGATCCTTCAGTTTATAATAGGGTTGGTTTTGAGGTTATAGATAAAGCTTATATGATGTAGCAAAGTTGAATCTTTACACAATTCACAGACCTGTGGCTTATGGCCCATGAAAATTTGAATTAATTTCCACTGTGCACTCTGATCGCAGTATTTAAATCGCAATTCCCAAACCTTTCCACCCGAGTGTGATCTGTGTTAAAGGACTTGGCTGAATATGATATAACTCCTTGACCGTCCATCTGTCACTTGACTTTTGTGACAATATCTCAACCCACACTATCATCTTAAAACAATCCTCACGCAGATCTGGAATCGAGCCTCACGAACAAAAACACCCAAACAAACAATGACCAATATAACTAAATGCCCAACCATCGTTTATTTCTAGGACCTTCCAATGAATAGACTTTACATTTTAAAAGAGATTACAATAGCGTGGATCATATAGGATCCATGATTTCCTCCCAAAATCGCTTAACAATCCCCTGGAATCGCTCCTTATTAATTACATGGCATATTTTGAGAACAAATCAAATCTTCTGAAACATATGGATTTTACCTTTGAGGGAATAGATTTATCATTTTAACTAAATTTAATGGAAATTAATGCCCCTTTTCAGATCTTTGTCCACATCTCCTCTTTCACAACTTTGAATTTAAATTTTGATTAAGGGTGCTCCGATGCTCCTGCATCTGGCTCCCAAGGTACAAAAATTTTATGACCTCCTGGTCATATGCCTTTTTGGTCTCTCATAATAACATTCATGAGCTGCAACAAAACTTCTACAATAGCAATTCCTCCCTACTACATGATACCTCACTAAGCTTCTCTCCTCTGAGCTCAATCTTTCGGCATCTCTCTGGTTCTCTCCTCTGGACCCATATGAGCACTCCATGCTCTAGGCCACTGCAAATCTTCTCACCTTCCTCTCCTACTTCCTGCACAAAAATATAAAGACCAATGTTGACTAACTCGCAATATAATCATACTTTTTTCCAATTCATGTAGAATACTTTTCTACTCTAATACCAATTTCATGCAGCAAAGCTACATCTTTATACAATTCATGGACCTGTGGATTATGGCCCATGAAAAATTGAATTAATTTCCATTGTGCACTCTGATCGTAGTATTTAAATCGCAATTCCCAAACCTTTCCGCCCGAGTGTGATCTGCGTTAAAGGACTTTGGTTGAATACGATATAACTCCTTGATTATCCATATCTCGCTTGATTTCCATGACAAGATCTCAACCCACACTACCATTTTAAAACAATCCTCACGCATATTTGGAATCAAGCCTCATGAACAAACACACCCAAACAAATAATGACAAATATAACTAAACACCCAACCACTATTTATTTCTGGGGCCTTCCAAGATTTTGGTCCTCACTCACAGATCTACATTATAGCTAGCATTTTTTTCCACAAAGAATAGAATTTACTTTTTCAAAGAGATTACAATAGCGTGGATCATCTAGGATCCATGATTTCCTCCTGAAATCACTTAACAGTCCCCTAGAATCGCTCCTTTTTAATTACATGACATATTTTGAGAACAAATCAAATCTTCTAGAAACATATGGATTTTACCTCTGAGGGAATAAATTTATCATTTTAACTAAATTTAATGGAAATTAATGCCCCTTTTTAGATCATTGTCCATGTACCCTCTTTCACGACTTTGAATTTAAATTTTGATTAACGGTGCTCTGATACTCCTGCATCATTATCCAAATAAAATGGATTTTTGGGATCCAAGAGATATGGATAATTTAAATGATAACAATCATATGCTTTCTTCCGAAGATTCAAATGTAGGGATACATTTTGTGGATTTTACTAATAGATAGAATATGAGAAATAATCCATGAGGAGCATCTAATGGTCATTGTGATTAGGGAAATACTTGGAGATAATAAGGTTCTTAAGGTTCAAATAAAATATGGTGTTGATTCTTGTAGCTCCTTAGCTGCTAGTAATTTGAATTAAACAATCAAAAATAACATTTTTGGTGTTTACAAATAGAAGCTTACAATTCTTGAGGATCAAATTGTAGTTGGATAGGACAACCAATAGGAAGTCAGTGCCCTCACACAAATGAAAAAATGTTTCCAGGCATGTTGACAATAAGTTCCACGGAGATGATATACACTATGGAGACATTGCGATATCTAATCATAAAGTAGGTATCATAAGGAAGAATCATTGCATAGTAAAAACGTCGCATAAGCTTGTTAAAATTTTTGCCATCTGGCAATGATGGTGTGACTGATACAAATAGAGATGTTGAAGATCCAAGTATCAACCTCAATTTCAACAAATAAATATGTTAGGTTTTGACTCTCCCTTTCAACAAATACTTGCAAGAATGTTTGTTTTGAACTTAAAAAGGATTCTAAACTAATAGTTCTAAGTGACTGAGAGGAAGAAAATGTGGATGATGAAAACATTGGTTACTCTCTTGTTTTGGATTTTTCTAGTTTTGATACTTTGGGTGCATATATATAGTGCCACTCAATTCTTGTGAAGCTTTGCAAGAGGCATCACAATTTGATTGCAATGGCATTAAATTACCATACTAGTTGTAAAGAACAATCTCATTTCACACTGATTGTAATCTGCACTGATATGGTAATGGAATTCTCATGTGTTTGATGCATTGCAAGTAAACTAGAAAATTGCTTAATTTGATGCTTGAGTAAAACTACACTTGCATTGGTACTTTGTTTCCCTTCTAAATTTGTTATTTCTTCCTTTTCTAACAATTCTTTAGTAACAGGTCATAGATGTTCATCAAAGGCCCCAACTTCATGCAACCTTTTCATGTCTCCAAGAATCTGAACCATTTGAGTTGTGCCTCAAAAGAAGTCCCAACAAAATAAATCATTCACAAGATCTTAAGAAGTTTTGATAACAAAAATTTTGAAACAAGAAACTATTTCAGTACAAGGTTGAAGTCTTCAAAACAAAATAAATACTCATAGAGTAGAAATTTTCAGGACATTTTATTGACACTATTCACAAAAGAAATGTAGAGAAAATCTCCACTTACTAGAGAGAGTCGAGAGTCTTGATAATCTTAATCAAAAGGGAAATAAAGGAGAGTTCTATTCCTTCACATTTTAACTTTAAATTCATCTCCAACAAGTGTGTATGTTAATAAGAAATAACAAAAACTATAATATAAAATAAGTAAATGGGCTCGAATTGCAATAATTCTCTACTTAATCTATTAACTTCGATGAATGACATTTGCTCCATTTTAACAAGAAAATATCATTACACCACACTCATCATAAAAGTTTTACCTGATTCTTCTCTCCTAAGAAAGTATAATTTTCCATCACCTTCATGCACTTAAGTGAAAACTGCGCGCTCTCAGCCATTTTAGTTGGTATGGACATTTTGAGAAGAACATTTGAGTCTCAGTCCTACAAAGCATCCTGAACAAAAACGTTTGCTGGGATTTTATAAATTTAAAATGTTTTATGGACCTGATCATCTCAGCTTATCCATTAACAACCTCTATCATGGTATCCTGGGTAAATTCAAACATTAGTTCAGAAACATGCAATGTACAAGACAATTTTATTAAATAAATATAGAATATGTAAACAATCTTCCTACAATTTATTTCATATTAATGAGAATTATGTGCATAAATTTTTCCTTGCAGGATCTCACCGAGTTGACAAAAGTCACATATAAACACCAGACCACCAAGATAAATAACTTATTTTTGTAAAAATATAATGAGATGAAGTACAATACATCAAACACTAATTTACTAAAAATGAACAAATAGATAAAGTGATAAGTCATGGATGAAAGTTGCAAGAGTAGAAACAAATGAGCTTTAAAGCACTACAAAATTGACAAGAAAACATATAAAATGAGACGTGCAACAATCTAAGACAAATTACTTGGCTTTTCTCAAAGGTTGTTATCAAGGGAAGATATCCATACTCACTTTTAGAATATAAAAACAATTTAGAACAACATCAAAAACAGTATCAAGGTCCCAAATCTCTCACATCCTTTCTTTGAAATGACCGTCGACTCTTCTAACTACACCAAAGGTATTTCCAAACAAAGTTGTACATTATTTTTGCAAACTAACATCCTTTACATAATGACTAAGGAATAGGTGAAATCTATGCGCCAGACAGTTCAAAAAATTGGAATAAATATAATTCTTAGAAGTTTCCACTCTTTATTGTATAGTGTAAACTGAAAATTTTACGACTAACAACGTTCATAAAGAATCTTGAAATCCAAATGTACCAACACTTTCAAGTGAATTTGAGAGTTTGTAAGCAAGATTTGTACCTTTAAGGGAAAATGTAGATAGGAAATCTTTCTCCAACATTAATAAAATGAGTCATTGCGATTTCAACAACTACCCATACAAACTATCCCCATCTATTTCTTCATCATTGTTTCTCATATGTATTTCTTTCATGGTGGAAAGAAGCTTCCAGACCTTAGATAGGAATGCAACACCACTGTGATCAAATATGAAAGAGGACACCTTCAACGGACTAGAAATCAAACCACTAGTCTTAATATATATTTTTCCCTTTTCCTTAATTGATTCACATAAAGTGATCTTCTATTAGTTGGTCAACACGTTGCTAGAACAAACTCTGATCAAAATTTTTAAATGGTGCTAGGACAATACATATATCAAAATAATTTGGTTATGATGTTCTTAATAATAAATAAATAAATATTTGAGTATTTGATCTAGGATAGCTAACAACTCTATGGAAAAATAAGATTCAAATGAAAATTGGCTAAAGTATACAAATAGGACAAGAAAACAATATTTTGTTAAAAGTAGAGGTTCTGTAAAGTATAACTAATGGATATTGATGTACGTTATATATGAATTTGTAGCTCACATCACACTCAACTCTTTGAAATGAATGAAACTGGAATAATAGAAGAACAAGAAGAAGGTAAACATGGGAGAATACAAAGAATACATAGTAAATGAATAAATAGGAAGACGATGAAAGAAAGGGGAAGAAAGATATACAACCTACAATGTTATTGATCCTTTCATCAAAATATGGATACCAACTTTAAAAGGCTAGATGGATCATTAGGGGCCTTTGAGGTCTAAAATGGGCCTCCTAAGAATAATGTACAACCAAAATAAACTTTATAAGAACCAATAGGATTCAATATGATGATGTCAACCATGGGGGATGATACAACATTTTTGGAGTAAAAAAATTAAAAGATTAAAAAATAATAAAATAATAAAATTACTTTTTCAACTCGTATTTTCAACTTATCTCCCTAAGGTTTTACTCAAATTTTGACTGTACTCGTTAGATGCAAAATTTAATTCATCATCATAGGAGAACCCACGTTGCATACTTTCAATACACTCTGCTACATGAAAAATGAGAAATACATGAAAATGTGATTGCAATTATGTTTTTCATGTATTTCTCATTTTTTGTGTACTAGGGTCCTTCGAAAGTATGCAACATGGGTACTCCTTGGATGGGTAATTAAATTTTTCACCCAACGAGTGTTTCCACTCGAAATTTGAATAAACTCACAGTGAGATAAGTTCAAAATACGAGTTGAAAAAATAGTTTTTTTTTTCATTTTTCCCTCTAAATTTGATGATGTAATCTAATGTTATTTTATTATTTCCACTATTATTTTATAATTTCCTTAGGAGGTCCATTTTAGACCTCAAAATTCCCCTAATGTATGTTTTCTATTGCATAGAATTTGCAGTTAAAAGAAACAACACTAGAATTAAGGTCATTAGCATGCCTAACAACTGATAGGATTTCAATTTTCAAATCCATAAATAAAAGAATGTAGATGAAGTTATTAAATAGTATACAAGAAAATAATACATCAAAAAAGAAGAAAAACCTAACTTGCACAATGGATGTAGGACTAGGAGTTATGTTCATGCACATCTCGAGTCCTCCATGGATTTGTCATTCAAACAAAGAAGTTAGTCATTATTTAAATAATTTTTCTAATTTTCTTGTGCCAACTACCTCCGTACACTTACAGACTCATTTCGCCTTCTTTAGCGCTAAACATCTATCACTGTGCAAAACCCAAAGAGAAAATTCAGGTTCCATGTCAAGAAAAAGGACTAAGAAACCACATTTGCGCTCCTCTAATGGCATGGTCGTGGATTTCAAACATCAACGTCATAGCTAATGTACATAAGAAAAAATGGGATATAAATGCAAAGGATGAAATGTCTCATGGGACTAAAATTTCTCGTATACACCCTTTTTTCATCACAAAGTTCTTGGAACAGGCATTTGATACTTCCAAAAGACCCTCCTTTTTAGTATTATTAGAAAGAAATGGGATACACTCAAAGCAGAGTGCTCACCCTTTGATTCCTTTAATAACTTCAATAACAAGGCATTTGAGTGGCCTGTTTAGCATATTATTTCCATTTTTCCTAGGATTATGACTTTCTACAATAATTTTCCCAGTGGTCACTTATGTTTTGAAAGTGAACATTGCACATTTATCCTTGTCCTCCACTCTATCTTCAACAAGTTGTGATCAAGTGGTCTTCCTTCATCACAAATTCACCTATCTAAGTAGCTGCTTGTAATCCTTCAGAAATGACCCAAACAACAAGTGATTGTCCATGTATATAGTCACCAATAGAAACAACACATCAATACTCATTGCAAAATAACTAAAGTTGGATTTGAAATTTGACCTATTATCCCTCTCCATATCAAGATTCTTTGTAATAATCTATCAAACCAAATAAAAAACTGAAATTAGAGTGCGGAGGTAAATGGAGGAATTCTAGAAAATATCGTGTGTATGTCCAGTATCATTTAGACATAGAATATAAATGTTGAAAATGTGTATATTCAATGTTATAGATTGGGAAGGATGCAATATCACTGAATTACTCAATTTTCTGAAGAAAAAACAGTCTAGCAATGACTATTGTCAACTAAATTCAGATTGGACCTGAATGATTAGCTTGTGTTTGTTCAAGCAAAAGGAACCAACTAATTTTATTAAAATATCATTAAATTGTGATTACCAATCAAAATTTAAAGTTTTATGTCACCTCAGAAGTAGGTTTGTTGCTTAGAAAAATATAGCTTACCTGTTCTGGTCTAATAAATCCCATTTCTAAGAAAACAAGTTATGCTTCTATAATCTCCTCCGTGCCCTCCATCTCTTTCAATAAGAACTTTCCACTCTCATATTTTTCCCATTTGACCTTGATCAATACAATCACTTTAACTTTTCCATTTTGATCAGCTATAAACCTTTTTTTTCAACCCTTCATATCACCTAGGGTATTTGCCAAACTTGGTGATAACTTCTTGATGGCCATAATCTACTCGGAAAAACTTAGCCCACTACCAAAAAGTGAACAAAGACCCAAAATCATGGAATTGTAGAAGGGTAAAAAATGATATAAAATAATAGATAGTTAAATTTTTATTTATTTGAACATGAACAAAGACAAACCTAAGGCCAAGGATTCCCAACATCACGAGAATTGGGGGTTGTGGAAGGAGCTCCAAATTCACAACATTGTTGCATCCATGTCTTATGGTTGTTTCTATACAATCAATTCTAGTGTCTCTTCCTCCATTAATAACCATCGTTCTACCTTTTACATAAATAAACATTCCATCTTGCAATCCACTGTCCAATAAACTCTTGGTAATTGAATGAAGGAAATCCGTAGCAAAATATATTCCCATTAATTCACAGCCAGGAATAGGAATATCCCTTCAATATATATATATATATATATATATAGATATATATAATTTACACTATAGAACAAGGACCTCAACTCCTATGGGAAAAATATGATTGAAATCAAATATAGAAGTGTAACTTGGTTTTTCTGCACCAAATGCCCAAAGCGGAGCATCTTTTTCAGTGTAAAGCTTCTCCACAGAGAAAAGAGAGTCAACTCCAACATTTTCATTCACAATGAAATTAATACTTTCCTCTTCCATTAGAAAAACACATTGTTGGACAACATCAATTTTATTTGTTTCCATATTGGGAATTCCATATAACATCAAAGCTCCAATTCGATCAACAGATTCATAAACAGTGACAGAGTTCCTAACATTATTAAGTTGATCAACAACAACCAAACTAGTTGGACCACTGCCAACTATAGAAACTTTCTTCCTACACCCAATGACCAATCCATATCAAGATCTAGTCCACCACATCATAAACAACAGATAATTTATTTTCAAAATGAAAAGTATCATAAGAATGTAATTAATAATTATAAATCAAAGACACATACCATGTCCTCTTCTCAGGTGGACATCGAACCATCCAACCTTCTTCAAAATATTTATCAATGATGGCACATTCAATAATTTTAATAAGTACTATATTTTGAATGATTCCTAGTACACATGCACCTTCACAAGGGGCATAGCATACGCATCAAGTGAATTCAGGAAAGTTATTTGTTTAGAGCAGCCAATCAAATGCTTTTCAGCAACATACTTAGTGCACTACTTCATTCCATTCAAATATTTTGTTCCGAAGAGAATATCTAATGTTATCCTACATGGAGGAAAAGGTTTCACACGTCAAGAATATAGAGAAGTGTACAATCTAGCAAAACAAAAAAGATATAGAAACAAGGAATGTAATTAAGAATCTTTGCATTCTACAAGAAGGAAAATACTTATAAAGTGAATATAAAATATGAATTTTGAACTATATAACTACATTATGTTTCACTTTCTATTTTATTAAATAATTAGGGCAAAATAAATCATGTCTAGACTATAAATTGATGAAAAAAGAAGGTTCCACAATACACACACCTAGTTGTTTGTGTTATTAGTAATGGCCTAGACTTGTTTTCCTCAACCACTTATTTCCAATAATTTATCTGTGCTACAACATATTTATATGCAGGACTCTCATGCTCATACATTAGAAAACCGTGATGCTTAACCACGTTATCTATTTTTTCAAGTCTCTCTGGCACCACTTTCCATTCAGTTTTCTGCAAATTAGTTAGAAATGTTAGTCTCATGACCAAGCCATCACACTCAAAATCTACACAACTTAATATTTGATGACATTGTAAAATCATTTGATAGAATCAAGGATTTTATACATTGGAGTTAATATTTGATGATGATATACATTTGAAATTAAAAATAAAGAAAAAATAACTGATTTGAACTACATGAAAATCTACCTTGTAAGCCTTGTCATATTTTTCTTTGTTGATTTTAAGAAAAAATTTCCATCCTCTTCAGCTCCTCAAACACATCTTTCTTCATCAAGTCAACCTCCTCTGATTCCTTCACAATGTTCCTAGCCTTCATTTATTGCAACAATCTTTTATAGTCTCGTCTGAATACTTTCATAAAATTTGGGTGGAAAGATTCAAAATCAACTAGGGCTTCTCTTATCAATTGACTATTAGAGTGATGTGGGTGCTATTATATCATAATATTTAGTGGAACTAAATCATCTTCCTCTTCAAAAGTTTCAAGGTATACTAACTTGATATTGCATCTTGAATCAAATTTTCCATCAATATTAAGAACATAGGAAATACCTCCACTCATTCCAGTTACAAAATTCCTCCCTACTTTTCCAAAGATGACCACAGTTCCACTAGTCGTATTCACAACCATGATCTCCTAATCCTTCAACAACTTCTTTCACACTTGAATTCCTCACACAAACCTCTCTGCTGCCATGCCATTGAAGTACGCTTCACTTGTTTCACCATATAGAGAAACATTCCCAATGATAATGTTTTCTTTAGGATCAAACTGGCTTCTTCTAGGACGGTAAACTATGATCTTACATCCTAATAAACCCTTTGCAAAATAATAATTGTTGTCCCCTTCAAAATCCAGGGTAACACCTTAACAGAGAAATTCCCCAAGGCTCTCACCTACATTTCTTGAGAGTTTAACATGAAACATGTCCATGGGAAAACCTGTCATATTATGTCTTTTTGTAACTTCATGGATAAGCATTGTATTTCCAACTCTATTGAAATTGTTCATGGACATCTCCATGTAAGTAGGTATACCTTCTCTAGATATTCCTTTAAAATTTTGATCATCTCTTGGGGCAGGGACATATCTAGACCATGATCTTGTGCCTGAACACAATATTGAGCATCTTCTAGGTGAATCTTTGTTGCACACTGAAGTAGTAAAGAAAGATGTACATTTTCAAGATTCTTATTATTGTCTATAACCTCTTTATACATCTCTTAGAATATTTGCATGACCGGCCATCTCATTCACAATTCTGAAACTCATCTCAGACATAATTTCAGGAATCTCTTTTGTAAATATGAAGAAACAATTAATGATGTGTTCTAGGACTCTTGCAAATTTTTCATGTAAAATGGGAGCTTGAGTAGCAATACCAGCCATATATGTGTTTTTATGACATTTTGGCATCATGATGCAACCCATATTATGATGAGCCTCATCATTTGGAAACTATATGGACCTTAATACACCTCCAAGCTTACTAAAACCAACTCTTCTCATAATTCCTTACATGTTTTAATTATATTTTTCTTAGTGAGATGAGTAAAAGTAATATTTTATGTCTAATGGTTTAATGTGCACTGATTGTAGGTTTTTGGGAGAAAATCATTGCAATTTTGGCTAATTGAGGTGCAAGAACTCGAATGAGACAAGGAGAGATTATGGGAAATGTATCTTCCCCATTAAATCCTCACCCAGTGACAGTTAAGAACCAGATCATCTTGAGTTTGGGAGCCAAGCCTCCCTAGATTTAAGGAAGTTGTTGGAGACTTTAGTTGTATAAATAAGGAGGCCAGAGCCTCATTAGGATTCATATTTGTTTATGTAAATCACTAAAATTTTTTGAGTTAAAGGATTGTGGCAAATCAATGTTATGTAATTTTTGTTATGATAATCAGAATGAGCATTTCTTTGATCCAGCACTGAGTTGAATCAGAGGGCTGAAGCTCTTGGGTTGGGGACTAACCATAGTAGTATAGGTTCCTCTTATTGTACTTGTATTCTTAGGTTATTTCATAGATTAATTGTTGAATTAATTTTGGCATTGTTTCACTGCAAGTAGTGGTGAATTTCATTAGTTTTCTTCCATTTGTGCATAGATTTAGTAGTAGCTTTAGAGAGATAAAGGAATACCAAAAAGGCTGATAGCAGGTGGATTTGGCCTCACTCCTCCCTTCAAGGACCATGGTTTGAGGATAAACTCCTATTCAGCCCCAAAAACACAGAATTCTGATTTCTTATGGAATTTATGGTTTTCTGCTAATTAGACCAGCATCGTTTCAGTTTTCAAGAATAGGTTTTAGTTGTTATTTCTGATAACTCCAACTTTGTATTAGATCTCATGGTGTTTCACAATATTCTGCAAGTATTTCCATGCATGAACTAGGCAACTAAATAATGGAATTATGTTTCTTGTGTTGATTGGAAATCTTTCTTGTTCGACATAATCCATGGGTAAATGTCAGTGATGTATGTATTCCAAGAGTTTCAGTAGTGCAGGAAGATATAATGTCAGTAGTCCTATCCTAACCTCATTCATCCATGATCACCAACAACCACTTAGTCCATCAACCAATTCATTAGGAGCATTAGGACATCTTGTAGAACGACCTGTAGCGGCCTTATTTGAGTCCGAGTTGAGGGAAATGCATCTAGAAAGTTAGGAGAAGACCCTCGTTTGCATCCTAAGCCATCCGACCCTTCACAACCATCTCTAACCCATCTTTGTTATCTAGGAATAGTGTCCACTCGGATGCTGCTATTCCCACTAAGATGGGTGGCTATCTTAGAAACAAACAATCAAAGTCTACTATTGTTTCCTTTTATGAAAATAGACAAGAGGAGGAACAAGAAGACCAACCTGAGTCTTGTTCTTGATTTCCTCCCTTTCTTGATAGAGCTTCGCTGCTTCTTCTTGTCTGCCCAGCTTCAAAAGAACTTGTGGAATCACAGCAACATACTACTATGCAAGAAACAAGAATCTAAATTCATAAATAATACAGGATCAGAGGTGTATTAACCATATACATGCATATATAAACAAGTACACAAGAATATGGAAGGAAACAAGAATAGATTTATTCAGATGAAAAGTAGCAAGAAGATTACAACCATGTGCTCTGACCCAGCATCATCCTCCAGCTAAGAAGCCCTTCTTCACCTCAAGCAGACATCATGCTGATCAAGGGTGCATATTGGGAGATGAATGGCAATTTGCTACATAATTTTTAAGGCTCCACGGTGTAAATGTCCCATGCTCCCGTGCTAGATTTATCCAACATCTCAACTCTGCACTTCTCCTTCCTTGCTACTCAGTGCAACACAAGCTTCTACCTTAAGTTTGTATAGGTTCTTCACTCGAATTCCAATCTGTTTCACTTGCCCAGTAGCTATATGTATCAGAAAGGATTTCCCCTGACTGAAAACATCATAGCCATGGTCCTCCAGTACAACTAGAAAGATCAAGTTCTTCTTCAAACAAGGTACATACATGACATATTTTAGATGAAGGGAGTCTGACTTGCTCAAAGGTTACAATACCAATTCCTTTGGTTTCATACCACTCATCATCCCCAAGTTCTATGTGCATTTGAAGATCCTTCTCCTCTAGGCTACTGGAGAATTATTTGCATCTCGTCATATGGAATGAGGCACCTAAATCTAGATACCCCACACTCCCCATTATAATTCTCAGCATTCTTGCAATCAGGGTGAAGTCTAATTCGAATTGTGAGGCAAATGCTTCATCTCCTGCTCCTCCCAAAGCCTTCTTGTTAGAATTCTTTTGCAGACGCTTTGTTGCATAGTGCCCATATTCATATCAGTGAAAACATTTTATATTGCTTAAGTCATTCTTCTTGCCATTGTTCTGGCTTGCTTTAGGTCTTCTTGTCCTTTCCCTTTTTTCCCTTCATTGGCAAGAACAAATTCTCTTCCTCCTCAGATTTTGATGTTATTCCATCTCTAGTATTCCTCTATGTTTCTTCCTACACCAAATCGGACCAAAGTGTCTCCCAAATTAGCAATTTGTCCCTTCCATATATAGAGTCCTAGTTGCTGTGCTAGGATTTTAGAAGGCCTTGGATATCTAGGCTCACTAGTTCTGAAGAGGGTATGCTTTATCCAAATCCTTCAATCTCATATCGACACAGAGTGAATCTGGAGAGTTAATTTGGAATGGTTTGATTTTTATGCATGAAAATGTTTCTGAGATTATTCCTTAATGCCAATTTCCTAGCATCACTACCATTTAAAATAGATCAGTGAGGGTATTCCACATAGCAAAGGGAGTCTCCCTCCCATGTAAATTCAAGACTATGTGGTCTCTCACACCATCCAAGATGATACTCCCAATTTTTGCGATATCTTTTTTCCAGTAGGCTAACTGTTGTGTGTCCGAACTGTTGGATTTGGAATGCCAGTTTTAGATGTATTCTAGCACACCATTATCATCGAGAATTGCTTCTACCCTATCCTTCTAAACTATGAAATTAGAGGTTCCCTCAAGAGCATATTCCAATCTCAACCCGTTGAAAGACATTTTCTCGGATGGAAGAAAAAATGCTTCACTGAATCTACAAATAAATATCTCTGAAGGAGAAGATCTATTGACTGGTTTCTAGTGTGATTTCTGCTCTAATACCATGTAGAAATTAATGGAAATTTGTTACTATTGATGAAATCAAACTAAAAGAAAGAGATTAAAAATTTCCTATACTATTTTGCGAGATGGAAATAACAATTTAGAAACACATGCAATGACATGCAACCATTAAATCCACAAGAACACAATGATTTACCGGGGAAACCAACTTGGAAAATCCTCTATGCTACTTTTAATTAATAAGATGAGAATGAGAAACTATTAAAATGTCTCACTTCAATCCTGAAGCATACCCTACACTGTAAACCTGTTCACCTGTTGACTTTCCTGCTTTGGCCAACACTTAGCCAATTCAAGGCCCCAACTTTCTCCTATTTCCTTGTGAAATCCTAGAGGAAATTATCTCCTAAAATATAGGAATTTTCTCCTATTTGCATGTGAAATTCCTAAGAAATGATTCACCTTCTTAACTACCAAGCCTGTACACTCAACTAATATATAATTGATAATTACAATGTGCCTTTTCCTCCACTCCAGCTAGGCAATTCGAATTCCATGCATCAATAGGCTATTTTTAGATGTTTGACTAGTTTAACTGAGTGATCATTGAGTTAACAACATTTCTACTATTGGCTTATATGGGCCTGACCCAGGTTCGGAAGAATTACTTAGCCAAACAAATCCCGCAGCTACCGGCCCTTTCGGAAACAACCCATGGAGCGCAGACCGAGGTCTCACCCAAGGTAGCAGGGGAGGGTGCTGGAACTAGTTTTCCGCACCCTTGGGATGTCTAAATGTGGTCTAGAGGGTTTGCACACCGTTATGCAGCCTCGCATTGCTCTACTTCCGCGTAGATCCGGATCCGGGTTAATTCATAATATTAATTACTTGTATAAATCAGATTTACTTAGCAGAGTCTTTAAGCAAAAATTTATAAAATTTAACCAGTTTGCACACTTAGAATAAACTCAGATTCACATACATTCATAACATAAGAATATGTGCATAGATCAAACAATTATATTCACCATAGAGAAAGCCAGATCATAGAATTACAGAAGCAACTTATCTTTATTTCCACTTTATCATCAATACATCTAGATCTGCCCTGTGCACTCAGCTGTAGGGGTCTGCGCACATAGCTGCAGAGCCTCTATCCCCTCCCCACTACCCTTGACTCCGACTTAAGATGCTTTCAGACTTGTCTCCTCAAAAACCCATTACAATTCAGATCAAAGTTCATACCAAAAAAGAACTGCCTTCTCCCCATAGAGCCATGCTCTATTTATACCTTCCTATGGTCCGCGGACCGACTTGCTTCCTATTATTCTATATTATTTTTTTGGGCAGACAACCCTTTGAATCAACTTTTTCCATTTTACGCTCCACATATTTTGGAGGTTTACAATATATTTACACTAACTCCTAGGCTATCAGACCCAAAACTGTTACGCGGGACCTCCGCTACCCAAAAGTCCCCCAACACAATCATCGTGACTCATCCCGAGTCACTCATTGGTGCGGCAAGATGCACTGCCTTGGCTTCGCGATTCACCTCCCTCTCAGTGACGCTTCTTCGTTGTCTCCTACAACGCTTCGTCTGGCTCCTGCTTTGTTGTTTCTACCAATTCTTGCGACCGATAATGCTCATTCTGCTCTGCTCAGTTAACACAGAACACCCCCTCATAGGATTTTAGCTTGAGCGGGAGAGCCACATACGGGACCTCCATGTACCACTGCAGCCACATCTGACCTTCGTATCTGCTCTTCACACTGTCTACTGCAACTTGTGTTGCAATTTTGCAAGACCTTTGCTGTTGTCCGTGAAATCCCAATCCTCAAGGTACCTCAGAGATGACGTATTAACTGCATTGCTACCAGTGGTCTCCATATTTCCATCCTTTCTATTTTTTGTTGTAGTTGGCCGCCCTACCCTTGGGCGGGGCGACGACATCTTGACCAATTCTGTTTTGTGTCTCCCCTTTTCTAGTACATCCCCTACGGTTGATGCTGCACTTTGCGGGACGCCCACAACTGTCAACACCATGTTCCTTGAGAGTCATGCCTTTCCATCGGCCATATCACCACCTTCGGGCTTACTCCTTGTGCAGAGATAATGAAAAGTTCCATGTCGATATCCAACATATATTTTCCAGAAGTGTAGGTCGCCCGGTGGATGCCCCTCAGTGATTTATAAGCGATTCAAATTTCAAATTCACTGGTTCCCGCCTGGTTTGGCATCCGCATGTAAAATCTTTGGCAGCTCGTTCCATATTTAGCTCGTACTCTTTCTCTTAATTTCCCACCACCCACTCCCTTTTGCCATAATGCAAACATCTTGTCAAGAATAGTGATAGGAATGGTCACCTCTCCTCTTAGCAACACATCAGTGCACTTCTTACCGTGCAACCGTGCTTGTGATGATGGGTCAAATCGATGCATATCCTTGCAATCGTACCTCTTTCCGCTAGACTACTTTACCATCCCATGCTCTCTTTCAACTGGCTGGAGCAGTGAGACTGTCCCTCGAATAGTTAGTCAGGCGGGCAACCTGCTCGTGTAGAGCTTTAGGTGATTTCCTTTCACTTGAACTGGGAAGGGGTCTCCATTGAGTTTGGCACACTAAATCGCACCTCCATCGGTAACTTCTTTGACGACATAGGGTCCCAACCAATGCATTCAGAGTTTGCCAGGGAATTTCTTGAACTTACTGTCGTATAACAATACTAAATCATTCTCCTTGAAGGTGCACACCTTGATATGGCGATCATGCCAGATTTTCTCGCGCTGTTTCTATACTTGCTGATGGAATCCAGCCAAAAACCGTTCCTCCTCTAGTTTTTCTAGCTGCGCGAGCCATTCCTCCAAAGCCCCGCGATCGGCCATTCCTGTTGTTGCCGCGATCCACAGACTAGGCACAATATATTCCATAGGCCTAACGACCTCCTTGACATAGACTAATTGAAAAGGTTTCTGGCCCATCATCTTCTTGCATGTGGTTCAGTATGCCCATAGCACAATAGGGATACGCAAGTCCCAGTCATTTCGTTGTGCATTATAGACCTTGGTCAACGCGGTCTCCAAGATTTTGTTGAATGCCTCAATGGTCCCATTTGCTTGCGGGTGGTATGGTGTACTCTGTTGGTGATATATTTAGAATTCCTTAGTGAGTGCGCTAATTGTTTCATTTAGAAAATACGTTCCCCGATCGCTCATGAGAATTTTGGGACACCCAAACCTTGTCAGTATGTTCTTGAACAAAAACTTCGTAGCTGTCGCAGCCGTGCAATCCTTAACCGGCCGTGCCTCTGCCCATTGGGTCAAATATTCTATCACGTGCACGCCCATCTTCCCTTGTGGCTTGATAGGTCCTACGAAGTCGATTTACCACTTCTCGAATGGCTGTAGTGTCATCTGTGTCTGGAGTGGCATGTCATCTCTCCATGATGGTTTCCCCGTCTGTTGACATACGCTGCGGGCTCGACAGTATGCTTTCGAATCTTGATGCAGAGTGGGCCACCATAATCCTGCACAAAGAATCTTCTAGGCTATGGCGCAACCCACATAATGTCCACTAACAACCCCCCATGTGCTTTAGCCAGGATGTGTCCTCGCTCGAACTCTGGGACATACCTACGTAATATTTCATCGTTGCCCATTTTGTAGAGGTGTCTTGCAATCACAGTGAAGTCTGCTGCGTGTATCACCAATTCCTTCTTCTGCTGAATAGAATATCCTTGTGGCGCGGTTCCTGTAGTTAAGAAATGGATTATATCCTCAAAATGGCCATCTGCTACATGCACCGCATATAGCTGTGCATCCAGGAGTCCGTCCTCTAAGTTTGTGGGTTCTTCGCCGGTCTCAATTCGGGACAGGTGATTTGGGCCTTTAGACGTCCTGGCCTTACGACGACCACAAAGTCATATTATTGGAATAACAACAACCATCTACAAATGCGCCCCCCAACACATGCTTTATTCACTAGGTATTTTAATGCAGAGTGATCGGTATACATCTTAAAGTGGTCTCCGAGCATATAGTGGTGGAGTTTTTGAACCACATATACCATCGCTAATTCCTCTCACTTGGTAGTGGCATAATTCTTCTTAGATTTTGACAATTGGTGACTTGCGAATGCAATCAGATGGTCAATGACCTCCACTCTTGGTTGAGTAAGTACCGCCCCCAACGCGATACATGACGTGTCGACATGCACATGAAATTCGACGTCCCATTTCCGAAAGACTAATATAGGGGCAGATGCCATCTTTTCCTTAAGCTTCTCTAGACTTTTGTTGCATTCCTCATTCCAACAATAAGTAGCATCCTTCTTCAGCAACTATTCCATTGGAGCCATGATCTGGGCGTAGATTTTGATGAACTTCTGATAATAGCCCGTGTGTCCCAGCGTGGTACATAGTTGTTTGACACTTCGCGGCACTTGCAGATTGAGTATGACAACAATCTTTACCGGATCCACCATCAGGCCTTGCTTACAGCCCACATGGCCCAACAGGTTCTCGAATGGGACAAGGAAAGTACACTTCTTTAGATTTAGTGAAATCTAGTGTCGGCGGCAAGTATCTAGCATTAACCGTAAGTTCGGTATGTGTTTCTTAACCAGTCCGAACATGGTCCAGTCATCAAGATAGACCTCTAATAACTTGTGTATAAATTCCTTGAATGCCACTACAACTATTCGTGAAAATATCGCTGACGTGTTCTTCAGTCCAAAGGGCATCACCGTGTATTGAAAGCAACCCCATTCGGTAGTGAACGTTGTTTTAATCCTGTCCTTTGGCGTGATCTTGATCTGGTGGTATCATGAGAACCCATCCGTGAAGGAGTAGGCTTCCTTCCCCCCCACATTTTTCGGTACGTCATCTGTAAATGGTGTTGGAAACGGATCGTTAACACAGGTATCGTTAAGCTTCTTGAGATCCACGCAGATGCGAATCTCACGCTTCTGTTTATTCTCCTTCACAACCATCGGACTTACCCAGTCAGATTCCTTGACAGGTTCAATGATTCCTACTACCAGCATCTTGTCCAGTTCTTCGCGGACCTTTGCTTTATATTTTGGATTCAATCGGTAGGGTCGCTACTTAACTAGTTTCGCGTTTGGCTACAACGTTATCTTCATCATTCCTAGGTCTCCTAGGATCCCTTTTAGCTTCGTGATTTTTGTTGGGAATAAATCTCGATATTCCTGAAGCAATTCGACGACCTTCTCCACTATGGCGTCGTCCCAATAGTCCCCAACCATTTCATACTTCGGCTCCTCTTCTGTTCCGATATTGACTTGTCTCGTTTTCAACTACATTGTGATATCTGGATCTTCGATTTCGGGTCCACGCACCTCATAGCTCCCCTCTGATTCCAGAATATTGACATTTCGCTGATCGTCCTCATCATCTTCTACTTGGACATTATAACATTCGAGAGCCTGGCTCAGCTATCATGACCAGTCGGGTTGCACACTTTCTTTTGGTTCCAGTGGCGTCTTGAAAATGGCGGCCTTTAACAGCTGTAACGCGTCGTCCACGGGATCCATCCATTGATCTTCAAAGAGGAATTTCAACAAAAACCCTTCACGCAAGATATCCCACTCACCTGTGTCATGCCGGAGCTCCACTTAAGTATACCCGTTTCTGGGAATGACATCTAGGGTGTGATAAAATAAGTGCACCTAGTTTGGTTGAGATTCCTCTTCGTAGGCTTTGATCCATCTTGTAAGGTGCATGCACGGGTCATCACATCCATCGTATTTCTCCGTTATGCATAGTTCCAGCTTGTCAAATTTGATCTTCATCATGCGCCTGCAGCCGCGCCAATCTTCGAAAGTCCCTTCATGTGTGCCCCACCATCACACAGGCGTCGCACGCAACGCCCATCTCAACGCATCAAACCGTTGGTGCTCTAGTACTGAGATTTCAGATTTGGTCAGGAATTCATCTATTATTGTCAGCCCATCATACGTCGACAATTCACGATCCTGAGCCCTTACGTAGTATAGAGATTTAGTCACAATATTGCAGTGTAGTGTGGTCACTTCGTTCAACTTGTTACGCCACCGCTCATCTTCTTCATCTGAATCAGTTATGCAAGACTCTACATAGCCCCGCGATCTTCTTCTATCCTCCGTTGTCTTGACCCATTCTTACCTTTGTGCAACCATTCTGTAGATACCATCTAATTCGTTGTCGCTCTCTTTGTTGCGCACAGGTTCAATATAGCGCGGTCCTTCAGCCAGATCTAGTGGAACGACTATGAAGAACGACTTTGTTTCAAATATCATTGTCTGCTTCTTTAAATTAATAACCCCATGCATGTCGGTGGCCTAGTCTATTCCTAACAACACAGGATAAGGTATGCTTTCATCCATGATTTCAATCACTTCAAAGTCCGTCCGAGTACTTGCGCTGTCAACATCTACTGTAATTCCTTGCAGCCTTCCCATGGGTAGGACCTTCTGCTATTTTTCCATCAGTAATTGGATAGGGGACCATTGTACCGTAGGCTTACCGATGTGCTCCCAAGTCTGTTTAGGCAGTACGTTGGCATCTGAGCCCAGATCTAGAATGACCTGATCCATCTCATAATCATCAATCTGCGCTGTTAGTCACATTTCCCTCTCAGTCCGCGACACATGTCTTTCCAACTTTCGAACTACGCGAGGTTCACTCCATCCTGCACGTTTATTTATCAATTCCTATAAGCCTTTAACTACCCTGTTGTCACAAAGAAATTTTATACATGTCTCTAAAAAGGTAGTTATCATTGAGGGATCCCTGTCAGGCTTAGGCTGATCCCTACTTCCTGGGGTAGAGACCACTGCGAAGCTCTCCCTAGCTTTCAGATATGTCTCCTTACCAACCCCTACTTCTTCCTTACTTGAGTTTCCTTTATTCGCTCCTGTGGCTGTGCCACTTCTCAGTACCATGTTTACTATGGGATCTTCCTTGCGGGGTTCAGACCTCATCATCTGCACATTTTGGGTTGTTTTTGGTTGCACTGCCCTTTTTTCACGAATCTGTGCTATCAGCGTGGGGCAATCTATCAACTCATTATCACATTGCGCACAATAACTGCATGAAATTCTAGTTGGGTTGGTACAATCTCGTGCATAATGTCCTGGATCTCCGCAGTTGTAATAGATTAGCTACCCATGACCACTTCCTGGCCCGATTCTGCCTCGTCCTCGTCCACGGCCTTGGAACCCACCACGCGTGATCACCGTGGCTGGATCCTGACCTCGCACCTCAGTTTGCATTTTGTAAGCAGGTGACGGGTCCATTAATAATTGGTAGCTACGACAGTCTCTTTCCTCGTGGCCGAAAAGGGCTCTCCTCACGTGGAGGACTTGATTCAAGGCTTGGCTGAGCTGGATATTTCTCAAGTGCCTCTTCACTTAAATCAATAAAGTGAGACTGATTTTCTTTGGTTTTCTTCCACTTCCCTTTTAGCCTAGAGCTCCTTCTCAAGGAAGAACTCATACTCTCCTTTTGTGCACTCTGTTTTCCTTTTTCCTTTTACTTGGCCATGGCAGCAGCTTGAAGATCTATTAGTCTTTCTGACAGAGGCTGATAATCTTCTTCTATGGATTGCTTAGGGGATGGATAAATCTCTTGAATGATTCTTTTGCCTTTTTCTTTCTTCTGTTTCTTGCTTTTAACTTGGTCTTCTTCCTCTTTTTGGACAGTTTCTTGAATTTCTTTTGTAGGGGAGTTTTGGACTACAACATTTTTCTCTTTCCTCCTACTTTTCCTTGGAACTTTTGGTGGACTACTTCCAGAGGCCTCAGATGGCTCTTGGAAGTAGTTTATTGTAAGGAATTGTTCCCATGTATCCTTATTTTTCTTCAACTGATCCTCACTAAGAATTTTTATGAGCCCATGATGGTAAAGATGAGGTTCAATATTGCCTACATGTTTTTGAACTGTGAAACTCATCTTTTTCAAACTTGATAGCAGAAAATGAGGCAAATTAAGAGTGTGACCATCTATGAAATTCATCATCAGCCTGACATGATACATATACATAGAGCCAAAATGACCTTCACATGTGATAAATTTCTGGATGACTAACAGTAGACTAGACCATTCCTCTTTTAATACATGCACAGGGATGCCTCTTGTAAATACAGTGGTATCCATACCTTGGTTTTGTAGCATGGTTCTCCATATTTGATCATACACACTTCTATTTTTAAACCACCTTTCACCTTATTGAGGTAGGCCCGTAGCAGCTGCTACTGTGGCCAAGGTCACTGTGAATTTCAAGTCTCCAACCTCCACTGTTTGTCCATTAAAGGACCTCGAAAAAGTTTTGGTCACCTCCTTGTTATACCCTTTAAATTTCTGGATGAATTGGAGCCATCTGACTTTCTTCAGCAGTTCCTTAACTTGAGGATAACCCTCCAAGTATTTCGGTCCTTCCGGCTCGGCTCTCAATAATTTTCCCATCCTCTATTTTAAATCCACTGAGATTTCTTCTGCGTGTGAGGGTTAAAGAAAAATATCTCTGTTACAAGGGTTTTTAGGATATACTGTAGTGACTACCATCGGGGTTTAAGATGATCGTAGTGGCTGCAATCAAGGTCTAGAGAAAATTGTAGTGACTGCAGTCAGAAATAGAGAAATACCCGAATTACAGGAGGAACAGTGGTGAGTAGTGGTAAACGAGTTCATGGAATGTGAATGTATGCGAGGAATATGATATAAGTGGAGTGATAAGCGAGTGGAGTAACGACAGGATTCTTTCAGGTCGGATGACTGTGTATGAGATTTTACACGTCTCAACAGACGGCTGCGGAAATTACGGCTGAGAAGGGCCGTAACACAATAGGTCACGTCTTAAGAGTACGAGTAATAAATAGAAGTGCAATCATAAGACCGTTAGGGAAATGAATGCGAGGTGTGTGGAGTGATATTGCGGAATAAGAATGATAGTGGGCTAATATATTAAATCATTGCACATAGGAGAACCGGTTATGGTTTAATAACTATACGTAATTATGACTTGAAGTGTTATTTGATAAAGATTTTTGATCATACCTTTGGAGACTTTGTCAATTCTTGCTAAAGGTTTCTAAACAGTTGCTCTTCTTTGATATCTTGGAGATGCCCCATGTCTTTAGCTCAAGTACACCTGCATTTCATGATTATGGCACTAACATTTGATTGTATTTTTGAAAACAGAGTGATGTTGGCTGCGGAAATCGTTTTTGGCTGCGGAAACTGCTTCTGGCTGCGGAAACGGTTCCCAGCTGCGGAAACTGAGACAACACCCCTGAACTGCACAAAGATAACTAGAGGAAAATGAACTGAATGAAAATAGTCCTGAAGGGGGACTTTTATTGATGGAATGAAGTGAAAATGGAGTGGAATCAAGTGAAATGGAGATGAGAATGAGATGGAGGTGAAATGAAATGGGTGAGTGAGATGAAGTGAAGATGGAAAGAAAAGGAGAGGAGATTTTTTTTTTGGAAAATATAGAGTGTCAGGTGTCCCTGATTTTCACTTTATATTTTCTGTATAACACTGCCAATCTATGATTGGTTTTCAGGCTTATACACATTTTTCTTTTTCTCTTTTTTTTTTCTTTTCTCCTTTTTTTTTTTTTTTTTTT
>APFE031096886.1:0-13036 GCA_000404065.3 Pinus taeda
CACTCTCTGTGAAGCCCAACCCGGTGAAGTATTTGTCTATCGTGGTGTACCAAGTATGAGGTGCTTGCTTCAGCCCGTACAACATGTTAGGTTCCTATACCAATAGGTTTCATTTTTCATGATTGACAGTGGAAGTGCTAAATATGTTCATCCTTGCATGCTGCAAAGGTTCCATATTTTGTATACAGACGAAGAAAATTGAAAAATGAAAAGAGGGTATGCCTTAAAAGAATAATCAAAAGGCAAGAAAATGAATTGGTCAGAAAAAATAGCAAAAATGAACCCCAAAACAAGCCAAGAAAGTGGCCAATCAAAATGCCACTACTATCTTATTTGCAAGTTCAAAATACGCAAAGATTACCACATTTGATGGATGGCCCAACAGTTCAATTTGGACCATGCCATGTTTAAATTTGTTGTTGTTGTATAGAGAAAGAATATCTGTCCAAACAGCTCAAGCTTGGTAGATGAGTATATAGGTAGAGAAATTAAGGAGCCCAACTACTTAAACTGGGCCCTTGGAAGAGATACGGGTACATTTAGATAGGAGGGGAGTCAAAAGAAAAGAATACAATTAGGGTTTTCCAGTTTAAGTGCACCCAATCCCAAGGAAGAAAAAATGTTAGGTGTATTAGGCTAGGTAGGCAGTTTGAGGTTGCAGAAGCAAGGTTATAATTACTTTTTGCCTTGTCAAGGAGGACTCATCTCATCAATGAAATTGGTACCATGGCAGTTATCCGGTTGCATGACTTGGGAAGCATGACTAATTCCCCTTCATTCCCCCAAATATCACTTACTAACTTCCCCTCAAGGACCTTGGGATTTGCCCGAAAAGTCTAGTTTCACTCCATTTTTTATGAAATACCAAGTTGACATCTGAGTTGACTTAGTGAAAAGAAGCCACATTTCTTGTGTAAATTTGATCATTCCACAATCCATTCATTTCCCTATGCCTAAGTTTTCATTCTATAAACTTAAGTATTCATCCATGCACTTCCCAAATCCATAAAGTCATATTAACATCTAATTTTATTATATTAGCTCCCTAAAAACATTTTCCCATCCCTATTACACAAAAAACTATATAAATAACCCAAAAATATAGATATCCCCACCCTCTGGCACTATAGCCATACAATACAAAGTTCGGGAAATATTAAGTCCATTTGGGACTCTATATTAACCCTTCCGCGTTCATATAACCTCGGGGTTTATTTAGCGCCAGGCTAAATAAATAACCACACTTACCCTCCCTAGACCATACCATTACCCCGCGCATGCATTTCATTTGGGTTTTATTGATATTTGATTAATGAATAACCATATCCCCGGTGCGAACATTAAATCCTTAACCTAAGGTCTAAACCCACCCGAAACCATACAAAAATCAAAGTTTATCGGGTGCGCTCCTGTGATAACGCCCGATCATATTTCCCTCCCATCCACCATCGGATCGACTCCCCCAGATCCGACGGTCCTAATCAATATCAGACGTGCCTCCTTCACGGTACGTTAGTACCCGATGGTCGACGATTTCACCGTCGTACACCGGGACACCTGTCGGCCTCCTATTGCATTGGGCCGCCCTTGAAAATTACCGCTCCCGTATCAAAGGCTGTCCGATGGAAACTGCTTACCACTCTGCCCCTCCACCTACGTCACCAGATGACGGTGCATCCACGTCGCCTGCCACTGCTCTGTACCTGCACCATGTCATCCACTGACGTCACCGCCCTGCCACCGTGTCAAGTGCCACATCATCATCCACGTCATGTGCCACGTCATCCTCTGTACCTGCTACGCGACAAAAATACATCATGATGACGTCATCCTAGAAAAGCACCAAAAGGTCCAAAATTGGTTAAAAAGTCGCGAAAACGATTATTTTTCTATTATTTCTATTTTCTAACCCAAAAACAATGTGCATGCGCCTTCAAGACCAAATCGCCTCCAGAGCTCATACAGTCCATCAACCTGCGATTCGGCTCCACAGCACGACCCCACAGCTTGAGTTGTACCTGCTAACTATCCTCGGCGCCTTAGAGACAGGTATTTATCCATCTTTCCACATGAAAACCCTATTTCATTTATAGTCTCTGTTAAAAATCGCCTAAAGCCCCTGTAATTCACATCCGAAGGTGCTCCTCCTATAGGCTATCACTCACCATCTTGCATGCATCATCCGAGCTGTTGATTCACAAACGAACCTGCGAGTTCAAGCCATTACCTCAGCAAACGGGCCATTGCCATACACCTTGCATCCATTTTCTCCCATAGAGACTCCGAAAATTGCTCAAGCATTGAATTGAAGTGGTCGAGCACCCTGTTACTTCTATGTTAATCCCGTTTTTTAAAGGGAAATCCTCAGCTTTTTTTTTCCCTCTGCAAGATTTTCTCCCCTTCGGGCAAAATCCAATTCCATTTCCTTGGCATTCCCTCCACAGATTGCAATTCAACAAGTTTATGTAAAAGAAACCCTGTCTAAGTTCTGCAAATTTGTTATTTTACCATAGACTGTACACTGTGAGGTCAGTGCTAGATAAGAAACAGTCTCCACCATCTTGACAATAGCCTCACAGCCTGAGTCCTGTCACCTATTGCTACTTACACCTGTATTGTAATCAAAACACAAACAATATAAACATGGAGGCTCTAGTGGCTCTCAACATTGCTCCTTTGAATGCTCCACACATGGATTTAGAGTGGTTACCTTTGGCAGACAGAGACTTCCAGATCAAGGATATGATGGGCCTTAGGTCTCACCTTAAAACTGTGTGTCACTTCAGAAACAACCACAGGAATAATACTGATACCCTGGGAATTTGGCAATCTAGTATGCCCATCTACTACCTCCCATCAGTCAATGTGCTTCCTGACTTCATTCGTCTGTGTCATGCAAACTATGACCCCACTCAGAGAGAAATACTCACTCCATATGGCTCTGTGCTATTCTATATCACTCCACCATCTATAAATGAAATGCTGAACTTTGAGCCACCTCAGCCTCTGGTTCCTCTTACAATGAAGCACTTACTTGATCAGGGTGCAAAGATCTCTAGTTCAGAAATAGCAAGGGTAGGCAAGTTTTTTATGGAGCCACAGTGCCAGGTCGATCATCCTCCACCCTACCACCAAGTGTCATTCAATGAAACAGGCAGACTCCTAGTAGATATGATTTCCTACATTCTAGGATGCAAGACAGGAGAATTTGTGGATGAAACTGTGTTTCTGTTATTGACCATGTTCAGTCCAAGACAGCCCCCTGCTGTCATGTATGACTATGCCACCTTCATAGCCAACAAAATACATGAGCAATTAATGATGATGGAGAGAGAAA
Organism: Pinus taeda; assembly: GCA_000404065.3. Classification (NCBI taxonomy): domain Eukaryota; kingdom Viridiplantae; phylum Streptophyta; class Pinopsida; order Pinales; family Pinaceae; genus Pinus; species Pinus taeda. The sequence continues at coordinate 3,338 of APFE031096886.1, forward strand.
GAGTGTTCAAATATACCTCCTACATTTACCATCTGCTGTTGTACTATCACCCTGATAGTTTCAAAGTTCCTCTCAAAAGACTGGACTCAAAAGGAGAAAGAAGATATGTTATCTTCTGGACCTCAGTTTTCCATGAAGTCCACTACTCTTCCTACACATATTGTGAGTTTGTCGACATGTTTATCTACCCATCCACTTGCCTATTGATGATGACTCCTCCAGGCCGACTCACTGTTGAAATGCAAAGAATCCTACATTTTTCAAAGGGCTACAGCATTGGTGATTGGTATTTCTACCAAAACCACATAGTGATCGGAATTTATGGGTGTGAGTTGCCTCCCTATAAGCTACCTAGATATGTCCCTATGAGACTTTTTGCCTTAGAATACTTCAGGCAGTTTAGTAATGCTGATTTGACACATTTTCATGCGAAGAACAAGAAAGCACAACTTAAAATCAGACATCAATTGGGTCCCTTTGTTTTCAATAAGAGGGAAGAAGCTTGGAAGGATACAGACAATTTGCTAAGAGAAGAACTCATGTTGAAGCAAAGCTTCTTTTGGGCACCATATGACCCTGAACACTTTATAAGCCTTAGAAGAATCAAACACAGGCTTCCAGGATATGTGCACGAGCCAATCCCCCCACATTGAACAATATGCTAATCAACAAGAATGGGTAGAGGGCACATTAGATGATGAAGAGCTTACTGAAGAAGAAAGATTAGAAAAAGATATGAAATACCATGAGAAAAGAATTAACCTAGAATATGTTGCACAGGTCACTTTCACACAGCCTCAACATATTGGAGCAAGCACATCAGCTGCTACACCTCCACAACAGCAAGCTAAAGAGGCCATTTCATCAGTAGGGAAGGGCAAAGAAATTGAAAATTCAGAACAACAAAGTACAATGGAAGAGAAACCATCCACAAATCACGAAAAGGGCCAAAAACAAGGCCCTTGAACGCAGCAAAAGGCAGCTGAGATCCCTGTATTGCAAACCCCTCATAATGAGGAAATATCTAAAAAGAGGGACAAAACGGAAGAAACACCTATAGGTGCATCCACTGACCAGCAAGGTGAGAAAAGACAGAGGCTAAACCCTTATTCAGAGGAGGAAATTACTAAGGAAACTACAGGCAATGTCAGAGGTGAAGGGACTTCTGAACAGCAGATCCCTCCTATTGTGGAGATATCAGCCAGCTCCTTTGAGCAGGAGCAAGAGAGACAATCAGGTGGGGAGGTTTCATCCTCCAAACAACAGACCAGGCAGGGCTCGGATATCAAACAAGCATTCATCGAGATCAAAGCTAGAAATGAGCCAATAAGGTTTTAGCTTTACAATCAATTGATGAGAATGGCACCAACAAATCAACGAAGACTGATGGCCGCATATGACATGCAAGCAAGAAAGATGACTCTTTGACACTTCAGACCTACTATACAGTAGCCACAGTCAGCTGCAGACTACATTAGAACCAATCTCGAGGTCCTGGCCAAAGACATACATCTAATAGACCAGATTGAATTGCATAAGCAGGCTGGAGAAATGGTTTACTCCACGTTCGCAGATAAGGCTCTAATGGCCCATAGATTGCAGAATTCTTTGTATAATACTTCTGCCCAATTACAGCTGGAGAAAGCCTCATCATTGGCCAAGGATAATATGATAAAAGCCTTGGAAGAGATCATTATAGAGTTGGGACATGATCCCAAAGATCCCAAAGGCACACAGGCCTTAATCGGAAAAAAGGAGGAAGACATAATATCCCTGAGAAAACAAATGAAGCTGCCAGCAACCATACATCCTCAAATTGCAGAGGTACCACAACAACAGGAAGTAGAGGATGTGGTTAGCTTGCTTATGAGGATGAACCAAAGGCTGTTAGACACAGAAAAATCATTGGAAGAGGCTCAACAAGGGAAACAACCAGAGTTGGCCCCTCAGCCACCCCAAACAGCTCCAATAATCACAGCTCCTCCTACAACAGTCACTACAACAGCACCTCCCCTGGATCCAACTTCAGCAGCAGGTGCCTCAACTTCAGCAACAACTACAACAGTAGCATTGCAAGAGGCCAGCTTGAGCATGGAAGCTATGATGAAAGAAATTAAGGCTCTGGAATTATAGATGGCAGAAATGAAGGAGACCAAGGAAAAGCTAGCCAATATTGAGGCTAGTTATGATAAATCAAAGATGACAGTTGCCGAGAAGACCAAGGAAGTGAAAGCCCTAGAAAACAAAATAAAGGCCTTGGAGAAGGACCTCACTCTCCATAGAACCCTGACTGAAATAAAAACAATTTTGTGGGATAAGTGGAAAATCTATTGCTGATCAATGGACAACAATACAAACCATTTTTGTCCAAATAGAATTGATGGCAGTAGCTCAATATGAGACTCAAAAGGCCATAGCATTATTGGCAAATAAGCTTGAGCAAGCTAATCAATTGTTTCATTTTTTGAATACTCGTACTGGTGAGCAGCTAGTAGCTTTAAACATTCAGAACAGGATATAGACTATTGTAAGAGTCAAGAAAGTGTTGACGATGAGAAATTTTGTTCAAACGATAGAAAGAAAGTGTCAGGAAATGCAGACAGAGGTGCATACCTTCAGACAGAAAATTGCAAATTTACAGAGCAAAGGTTTACCTAGCCTGGTCACTAGCACTGGAAAGCTGTTAAAGTAGGAGCAGTATGCATACAAGCTAAATACTTATGTGCAAAATCAGATTACAACATCATCAAGTGGCTCAGAAGAAACAATGCCTCCCTCTAGACAAAGTTTGTATGATAAACTGGAAGACTTGTTTTAAACATTCAGAACAGGATATAGACTATTGTAAGAGTCAAGAAAGTGTTGACGATGAGAAATTTTGTTCAAACGATAGAAAGAAAGTGTCAGGAAATGCAGACAGAGGTGCATACCTTCAGACAGAAAATTGCAAATTTACAGAGCAAAGGTTTACCTAGCCTGGTCACTAGCACTGGAAAGCTGTTAAAGTAGGAGCAGTATGCATACAAGCTAAATACTTATGTGCAAAATCAGATTACAACATCATCAAGTGGCTCAGAAGAAACAATGCCTCCCTCTAGACAAAGTTTGTATGATAAACTGGAAGACTTGTTTTACATTGAACATGAGATAGCACATCTCTTTCCAGTTTGGCCAAATTATTATACATACACTGAAGCTGATGAGATATTATTTAAATTAAGAAAACATCAATTGCCAACAGATCAGTGGTGGGAAAACCTTCTTGGGATTCTGAAGTAGTTTTGATTCTCTTCTTATAAATTGTCTGCACAACAAGAAAATTGTATTATATGGCTCTACTATCAAGAATTCAAATCGACAGTAGATGAAATTAGCGCTAAAAAGCATTCAAACAAACTACACAGGTGGAAAATGACAGCACGCCCAGGACTACACATCAGCAAAGCAGGCATCGACCAACTATCAGAGTCAAAGAGTCAACAACAAATAGGACACCTGCAGCAGCGAGTAAAGCGCATTTATTTCCTCAGTTATTACTGCGAAGTTTTTTCCTACATGAGTTATTCCTTCTGTCAGAGTAGATGGATAAATTTATTTCCAGATATTTCCCTATGGGATATTTTGTAAACTCCTATAAATACTTGCTAAAGAGATGTATTATTGTTGGCTGGTGAATATCATTCTGGACCTGCGTTGTATATTTTTGAGAACTCTTCAGAAATAAAAATTGTTGGAATGCTTTGTTGGTGAACTTACTGTTGTGGAATCGATGGCAAAAGCATAGATTGCAGGATTCTCGTGTTAATGCATGGATCAATAAGTCTTATGTACTCTCATTTTACTGTATTTGTGTATTATTTATCATCTAAATATCATGTTCTAAGTTTCAGGAAAGAAGAATAACCCAGAATTTACTTTGTTGTACTTTGAGTTCAATTCCTGTAATTTTTTATGTTTTCCACAGGACTAACATAGGCAAGAATTCTTGATTTCTCTTGTCTCCCTGGTTCTTTCACTATAAACATCATCAAGGAATTCTTAACAGCTCCCTGAAATGTTTATAGAATTTCCCTCTGTTAATATAATGAAAGATTCTTAATTGCCTTTCATTTCTTGACTCCAGTTCATCTTATTTCAGCATCAAAATTGTTCTGTGTTTAATTATCTTGCTTTGTAGTTGTCTTATTGCCAAAGAAACCATCCCAGAGTCTCATTCCCATTAGACTCCATCAACCCAATGGTCTAAAATTCCTTCAACTTACTGCCCCATTCTATTGAATGTCACCTTCCAAACACCAAACAAAAGCTTGTACTTCATAACTAGCCTAAGATATTCCAAAACAAAGCTAAATTACAAAGAGAGAGCCCTCTTTGGTTGTAGGTAGGCTAGGACCTGCAACTAAAATATTGGTTAGTGGTTACCTCAGCCATATTCCCTCCTGGAGCCAGGGAACAACCTAAGTGATAACACAACACTCTCTTGAGTTGGCACACGTGACTCACGATCGAAAGTCTCAAAACCTTTTGGCTTCTCTATGTACACCTCTTCCTCAATCTGGCCATTGAGGAATGCATTCTTCACATCCATCTAATGGATCTTCCAACCATCTATGCTGATAGAGCCAACATAGATCTAATATATGAGTACATTGTGATGGGAGAAAAAGTCTCATCATAGTCAATCCCCTCGACCTGTGAAAAGCCACAGGCAACAAATCTTGCCTTATGCTTCTCCACACTATCATCAATAGCTTGATTTACCTTGTAAATCCAATGGGAACTCACAAATGACTTGTTCTCCAGTCTCAAAACCACGTCCCAAACATTGTTAAAAACTATGGAGTCATACTCCACCACCATAGCATCAACCCAAATTGGTTACTACACTGCTTCCTCAAATGAAGATGACTCGGTCTCAACACATTCCCCAACAAGGGCCATGTATATAGTGTACATCTCAGGTGACCTCCTTTATCTATGCTGAGAAGATGGTGCTCCCACATTCTCTCTCACATACTCCAACAATCTGTATGCTTCTCTTATGCACTGTTGTCCATCTCTAGAAGACTCTGCTTGAGTGGATGTCTCCACTACTGGAACCTATGCATGCAGCTGCTCTACATCAATCTCAGGCTCATCCTCCTTAGGAACCAACAATTCCTCCACAACTTGTAGTTGGATCTCCCTCTCAAGGGAAACTCACATGGCCTTCTGCTCATCAAACTTGAGATCTCTATGAACCACTATCCACTGACTGGTAGGCAAGTACACCTGATAGTTGTGAAGTGTATCAGTGTACCCCAAAAATATCCCTAACTCTGCTATCATCTTAAGCTTACTCCGTGCATCCTTTGTCACATGGCAATCTACCGATGAGAAAAAGATCCTAAAGTGACCCACATCTGGTCTCTTACTGGAGAAAGCTTCCTCTAGTGTCTTCATCCCAAGTATGAAATGTGGGCTTCTACTCTACAAATAGGCCACTGTGTCACATGCCTTAGCCCACAAGTGAAGTGGTAGGCCTTGGTCATGCAGCATTCCCATGCTGCCCCTGCAATAGTTCTGTTCTTCCTCTCGCCACCCCATTCTGTTGTGTGTTATGAGGTGTCGTCAACTCTGGTTTAGTTGATTCTGCTGCAAAGAAGTCCTTAAACTCTTGAGAGACATATTCTCCACTATTGTCACTTCTCAGAGCATTGATCTTCTTCCCTATCTCTTTCTTTACCAAAGCTTTGAACTCACAAAACTTTGTGAAAGTTTGGTCCTTCTTCTGCATGAAATAAATCCAACATTTACGAGAATAGTCATCAATGAAAATCACATAATAGCTTTCCTTCATTGTGGATGCCATCAAGAACGGTCCACACAAATCAGTATGAACTCGCTCTAAGATAGCCTTTGCTCAACTATGTCGATCATGAAAGGAAGACTTGGTGTACTTTCCCAAGGTACAACCTTTGCATTTGTCAACTTGCTCAAGTTTACCTTTGGGAAGTCCTGTAGATATCTGTTGCATTATCTTCATAGCGCCATGATGCAAATGGACCAACTGCTTGTGCCACAACTCTCCAGTGTCTTGGCTTTGCACCAATTCTGCTTTCGTACTTAATGCTACACAATCATCTACCTCTAGTTTATAGAGATTCTTCACCCGAATCCCTATCCTCTTGGTCTGACCCATGCCTATGTGCATTAGGAACACCTTTTCCTTTACTGAAGACAACATCGTAGCCTTTGGCCTCCAACATCACAACCGATACCAAGTTCTTCTTCAATCCATACTCCCTCTAAAAAGCAATCGTGCCCACTCCTAAAACACTATACCTTCCGTCGTCACCCATCTCTATGTGCATCTTGAGGCCTTTCTCCTCCAAGGCACTGAATAAATTTTTATCACTCGTCATGTGGAATGAGGCTTCATTGTCAAGATACTAGACACAAGCCATCATTGATGACACCATGCATGTGATGAGGGTAAAGTCCATTTCGAACTGAGAGGCTAATGCCTCACCTTTCGATCCTTCTGAGGATCCCTTCTTAGACTTCTTCGATGGGAAATTAGTTGCATAATGTCCGATCTTGTGACAATTAAATCATCTTAGTTGAGACATGTCACCCTTCTTCCCTCCATGAGAAGAATTCGATTTAAAATGGGAAGCCTTCCCCTTCCCTTTCCTCGCCTTACTTGCTAAGGCCATATTTTCTTCATCATCATTCTTGGATGAAGAACCATCTCATGTGCTCCTCCTGATCTCCTCCTGCATAAGATCCGACCACAGTCATTCCCAATCTGACAATTTCTCCCTTCCATTCACAGAGTCCTGGTAGCTATTCCAACTCTTTGGAAGGCCAAGGAGAGTGAGGCTCACCATATCATCATCGGAAATAGTTATTCCCACATTGCCAAGCTCATCTCAGCAGGTGGTGAGCTTATTCAGATATGTGGAAATAGTATCGCCCTTCTCCATCTTGATTCTTTGAAGCTTATCCTTGAACACCAATTTCCTCTAGTCACTATTATTCTGGTAGAGGTCCTTCAATGTCTTCCACATTGAAAATGGAGTATCCTTCCCATGGAGACTCGAGACAATATGGTCTCGAACTCCCTTAAGGATTATTTCTCTCACCTTCGCCACAAACTTCTTCCACTCAACCAACTCTTGTGCATTAGTTGAAGCTGGCTTTGGTATTTCTTGATCAATGAATTCCTTCAAGCCATTGTCTTCTAATATAGCCTCCATTCTATCTTTCCATGCTATGCAATTCGAGCTACCTTTCATGGCATACTTGAGTCTCAATCCATAGAATGTCATTGGCCAACCTTGAAGCATGATATGAATTTGATTTGCACCTACAAACATAAACTTCAAACTTCTAATTATCTTCTCAGTATATTTTTCATAGCTCCGATACCATGTAGAGGATCTGTGATAGGTTAAACTGATAATGCAATATAAATCAAAGCAGAATACTTTAACCTACTTCTACTATCAATTTGCAGAATTTAGAAGATCAAGATAAACAATATAACAAGAAGAAGAAGAATCAATGGCACAATACACATGAAAATACTTTGGGGAAAGTCTTAGATAAAAACCCCACACTATTGTATTATCATACAGAGTTGATATACATAGGAATTATACAAATCCTTAGCTCTCATAGCTAGCTAGCTCTTAGTACAATCCTCACAGATGCTCACAAGAAATATTGGCTTCTATTCAGCCTTCCTCTCTCTCCTCCAAGCTCCTATTTCCTTGTGTTGTTCCTTGTGGATGATTAGCCTATTACCAAGTGGAAAACCAGCCTTCAAAACTGCACAATCCTCAAGGATGAATCCTTGGCTGCATGCATGAGTTTTCTCCATGAGAAAACACATGTAACTAATAGGACACTATCCTTGAACATTAATATCAACTGGGTATTTCTCATAATAGACATGCATGAGTTTATGATGAGGGAATCTTCAGTTAACTGGAGTAGCACTAGTTAAATTCATTAATACATCAACTGACTATTAACTCACTATTAGTTCCTCAAACAGTTTGGAACTAATTTAACTGGACTTAGCTCAGTAAATTGGGTTAACTAATTACAACTCAAATATAACTCAATTTTATGTCCTTAATTTAAGGGACAACTCTTGCATGACTTCAGAAAGACTTCTAACTTGAATTTCTCCAACTAATTAATTTAAATAAATTAATTAATTATTTCCATGTAGTTGTTAAGACTAAATTCAGTTCTAATTCATAATCTAATTCAAGGACAAATTAAATTGGAATATTCTTGTTTCTGTATTTCAACATGGTGATGATGTGGTGGAGTGATTGTTTTATTTTTTTGACATGGGGTGGTAATCGCCTTACTCTAGGGTCACTTTTCTTAAGATTTCAAAGCCACTGTAATTCCTATAGGAAACTCATGTCTGTTTTCAGGGAATCTTGTAGTATTTCAGGGAATCCTATAGAAAACACAGAGCTTGTGTAAACTGAGATGGAGGAGTTCCTAAATGGAGGGATTGATGGGATAATGAAGAATATGGGATGGAGGAATTGAAATATGGATTGTATAGATCCTTCTGTTCCTCTCAAGTTGCGCTGATCCTCCTCTTGCTGACCCGCAAACAACATTTTCAAACCTTTTCTTTCCTCTCTTTTTTTTTTTTGCTTTTCTTTTTTGAAAACAACTAGTCTACCTCCAAGAGGTTTTCATCCTAGCTACTTTCCCTCGGTGCCGTAAAAGATGTTTTCACCCAGAGATCATTTTAGTTTTTTTATTTTCCTTTAAACACCATTAGGCCACCTCAAGAGGTTTTCAAACCAACAATGGGACTCAAGTGCATCATCGAGGTTTTCACCTGAGTCTCTTTATTTGTTTTCTCTTTTTTTTTTCTTTTTTTCTTTTTTTTTTCAGGGACTTGATGGGGTAGAAGATGAGACCTTCTCCACCATCACTATCTTGTTGATGCCATTGATGAATTCTTGCTTTGACAAGGGCTTCTTGTAGACCTTCAATATGTACCCATTGACAAGTAAATGGATAGCCTCTGCATCAATAGTTCTTATCTATACTGAACCATTATCATGACATTTTTCTATGACATAAGGCCCTAACCATCTAGTCCTTAATTTGCCTTTAAAATATTCATATCTAGAATCTTACAACAAGGCCCAATCACCTTCTTGAAACTGTTGGTCCTTCATTTTCTTGTATGCCAAATCGTCCTTCAAACTTGAGTCACCTCTATGTGTAGGAGGGCCTGCATCCTAAATTCATCTAACCCGTTTAGCTAGAGCAATCTTTCTTGTTGTACCGTGGTGAGATTAGATCCAGTTGTGCTGCCATTCTTAAGGTGTTGTATTCAAATTCAATGGACAGTAGGGCCTTCTTCCCATATACCATCTCATAAGGATTGAATCCAGTGGTGGTCTTCCAGGTGGTATTGTAGGCCCAAGTGGCCTCAACTAATCTATTTTCCAAATCCTTTGTGCTGCTGCTTATCACTTTGGTAAAAATTCCTTCTAGCACTTTGTTGGTTACCTCTACTTTCCCATTAGCTTATGGGTGGTAAGGAGTGGATGTTCTATGCTTGATCTTGTGCTGGATCAACAAATTTTCAATCATGTGAGATGTAAATTGACTGCCTTGATCAATGACCATTTCTCTAGGGTACCTAAACTTATAAAATACATTTTC
>APFE031096902.1:3857-15292 GCA_000404065.3 Pinus taeda
TAGATATTAAATAATTTTAAATTCTAAAAATATTTAGAGTGTTAGAATTATAGGGTTAAATTGAAGATATAGATTAAAGAGGGTTAATTTATCTTTATAGATGTATAAAGATGCATTTATTCTCTTTGGATTGTGATATTTCTCTACAATATTTAATGCCTAAAACTCTCACTACACCATAGGAAACATTCACATCTATAATAGTATATGTAACTACTCGAGTATTATAGGGCTCGACAATATTTAGAAACTCTCCCATATTGACCTATTGTGTATATATCCCATCAATTTAAAACTTAGTGAATCGAGGATTTTAGCAAAATTTCATTTGAAGTCAAGGACTTGGAAAAACATTAAAAAAAAGCCCCCTACTTGAAAGACTTTGTAATGAATCTCCACGAGGAGGAATAAATAAACAACCATATAAGTCTGTACCTATATCTTCTACAAATGCTTTTCCCCACCCAGAAAGGAGTTAACATACAACATCTATGCTACTATTCTCTTTGCATTTAATTATTGCTTCTAAAAAGAGAAGAGAAGGCATAATTTGGTAATTTGTACCATTTTGGACTTCTTAGATAAAGTAGATATATTGGCGCTTTCATAATCTCAATTAATGTCTAACCAATTTGATGGTTATATTAAAATAACAAAGAAAAAAATTAGTCCATTAGTTGTGTAATCCATATTGAGGGATTATACGAGTTGTATTATATCACCATATTAGTAGTGAAAAAAGCATGTAAGAAAAAATCAATATATAAGATATTTTGTTGTAAACCATAGCTTACTAAAAGACATGTAGAGAATATAAAAGAGAATCAAGAGACAAAATCTAGAACTTATTTATTTTCATTGCACTAGAAATGCTCAAAATTGGACTGAGCGCGCCTAGGGGTCTGAGTGGTCACAGCACTGGGCGTGTGGAGTTGCACGCAGCTCCGTTCACCCAAGTTTGCGGCCCCTTGGGGAGGGGCGCCTCAATCTGATTCCAAGAATCAGATGAGCCCCTCACCTGAGAACTCACCTGATTCTCAGAATTGGGTTGAGCTCGCCAAGAAGCCCAAAGGAAGCTTATTTTTTTTATTTTTCAAAAAAAATTATTGTTTAAAGGAAGCTTATTTTTTTATTTTTCAAAAAAAATTATTGTTTTTATATTTAATTTTATTATATTTATATTTTAAAAATTTATTTTTATTTAATTTTTTCACATTTAATTGTTTCTTTTATTACAAAGTTTTTTTCTTTTAATTGTTTTTATTTTTTTTTCAATATTTTAATTTAATAATTTTTTCTTGTTTATCTTAATTTATTCTTTTATTTATTATTTATTTTTAATGTTTTTTTTTATAATTAAGTGTATTTTTAATTTTAAATTTTTTTGGTAATTTTTATTATTTTTTAGAATATATTTAATTCATTTTTATTTTCCTTTTTTTTTAATATATTTCAACAATTTTTTCAAGTTCATCATTTTTTATAATTCATAAATTTGTTTATTCTCTATTTTTTTTTTCAATTTTCATACTTTTTTTTTTGAAGTGGCTTTTTTGCGAAATTCTAAAATACATATTTTTCTAATTATATCTATATGCAAAATGTGTATTTACTGTCGAGTTTTTAAACTATTATTTTCTAGTGACAATATATTTTTGTGTATTGAAATATTATTACTAGCTATATATATATATATAATATATTTATATATATATATTATATATATAACCTTAATCTCAAATTTTTTATTATTATTTTTAAACTTTGCAAAAAATTAAAATTTTCATTATAAAAAAAACATGGCAAAAGAAAACAAAAAACAAAAAATCAGAAAACCCTTAAAAACCAAATATCTAAGGACAAAAAACATGAAGAGGAATAAGAGAACTTGAAAAATGGTTAAATAATCAACATTTAAACCATTGATGTTTTTGTTGAACGAAAATCACTAACATTAAAAAAAGTTATCCACACTTAATACATTAGAAAATTTAAAGTGCCAAAAATAAGTCCTTTAAAGAAAGAGGTTGATGCCACATCAACATTTTTCAAAATTAACATGAAAATCATTGACATTTAAAAACAAATGTTCATACTTGATACATAAGAAAATTTAAAGTGTCGAAAATCTTCTAAAACAAAAATATATGTATTCTGAATCAACACTTTTCAAAATCAGTTGATTTTTTTGCTACCTCAAAAAAACAGGTAATGGTATTAGTTCTTGTTTCAAAGTTTACACTGTTATTACATCAAGGAAATCATTTTACCAAAATCCTACTAGCCTCACTCCTATCTTATTTATTTTCCAGAAGGTAGTCTCCCTAAAAACAATGGCTTCCATGCATATCGGAAAGACCAGAAGCTATAGGGGACATAGCTTGAAAGACTAGAAAAACTAGAATGCTACTAGGGCTCATTAGACATTTGAAGATGTGACTGGGGATGGGTTGTCCAATCCTGAGCTAGGAGACAGCTAAGGGAAGAACTCACAATGGATATGTTTCTTCATATGAGTCATTCTTCCTTCCATGCAGTCTATCTTTTCCTGAAGGCATCATTGTCCCCTCTACAAATTTGTAATTCTATCTTCCTTATACTATTGGTTTCTCTAGAGGTTGTTCTAAAAATAAAGGATCACATTTATATAATCGTGTCGGTCTCTACTCAACTGCTCCATAAACATTTTATGTTGATGGATTTGAGTGACAAAGTTTCGCTGCCTAGGGTCATAATCATAATGGTCGGGAGGGTTAATAGTATTGGGGCCAACTATCTCTTCATGGCCAAGAGCCTCCAGGTGAGTTAGACTAAAATGCCCTTGTTCCCATACCCCTCAAATGATCCTCCCACGATGGAATGACGTCAAGAAATTCAATATATAACAAAATAAAAGGAACATGGAGTGACTACCAAACAAACTCTGGTTGCACCAGTTAGGCCACAAACCCCATCGACTGTGCTGAAAGGGAAAAGGAAACACCAACACCAAATTGAATCCTCTCGAGCAAAACCCTAACCCATTATAACCATACTAGGTGATCAGGTGCTCCCTATTTAGCTCGAAATTCAAAGTTCTCATATTGGCTCAAAAACTGTATGGATGTGTCTATCTCGTCAAGATGATCGCAACTTAATTCGTTTCATTGAAAACGGAGTCCGAATGAAGGAGAAAAGGGTTTTTGTTCATTTTCCTAAATAGTTAAAAAAATTGCAGAATGGCACAGAATGATGACATGGCAGTCCAGTCAGCAAGGGGAATATTCTTCAGTTTTTGCCCAATGGGGCTATGACAAGTATCACCTCTGGATTGGGCAGTGTGGTTTTGTGCAAGGGAAATTACCTAATTGGCCTCTAAGGTGGAATTTGATTTTTTTATTTAATTAAATATTATTATATAATATTTTTTGATTTGCATTAGGGGCTTAACTGAAGCTTGTTATGGCCTTTTCGAGTCTCTTCTTGGTCTTTAACACTTATCCTTCTTTACACGAACCTACTAAGGTATTTCACGCTCTAGTGACCTTTCTTCACGGCTTCCCTCACCTTCTTTCGGTCTTGGTGTCCCTTCTACCTTTTGGCGAACCTCAAGCAAGTATAACTGAGATAGATACTACCTCAACAGACATTTGATGCACAACATAGGTACTCATATGCAGAACATGAAAACACTCTCTTTACTTATTTCAGAAAAGATTTCTTACAAAATGGATGGTGTTCGCCAGAAAGAGCGAATACATAGACCATGAACACATAATCCACACACATAGACTTCTCTATAGATCTGGCCACTTTAGGTTCTTATCTATGCTAAGCACATAGATACGCAGGCTTCTCAGATCTCCTAAGACACACTTAAAACATCAATCTTCTTCGTGATGCAAGCATATCAGGCATATGTCCGAGGTTGCAGAGTAGGAAGGAAAGAAAGATCATCTTTACACCCTCATACTCTCACTCTCACTCTCGCCTCTGCCCAAATGAGCCTTATCCTCTTCCTTATATAGGAAAGAGATGGGATAAGCATTTGATGGTTGGGCCCCTATGTACAAAAGGAATTTGTGTACCTTCATCAATCAGTCAGGTAGATGTGGGGTCAAACCCCACCAATGGTTAGAGAAGTGCTCTGAGTCTCCTGATGAGATCGAATCTTATACTGAATCCATTCTTAAAGGTAAATACATAGTGGAAATTTTTTACTGGAAAGCCCATGATAAAATCGGTCACTTTCAGTTCGTGACTAGACATTACATAGTGGGGTCCATGACGACTGCTTTTAAGCAGGGCCATTGAAGACCGCAATTCTGGGAAAACGGAATTTGTCATACAGACAATCATCCCATGCTTTTGTATAGATTCTTCTGACTATCATGGGCTTGTTTAGTACAATCTAATGTTTTATTTTAGTCATAAATAACCATTCAAAATGTCTAATCATGTACTAGTTTAGTATCTCACAATCAGAAAGATGTTGCAAATCTTTGATGATCTTACAAGGAGTATGGAAACAATCAAAAACATTATCTTCAAAACATCTGTCGCATTGCACTCTATAGTGGGACTCATAATAGAGAGGCTCGATAGTTGTTCTATTGACACCATAGTTTGTCCATCAGGCTTGTAACCATTCACATTGTTGATTTCTTTGCATGGCCCATGTTGACCCAAATTTTAGTTTGGTATAGTGTGTTTCATTTCTACCATCAACATTTAGGAGATCCCACCATAGTTGCTTATATCCTGTAAAATTGTAAACAGTATCAGGAAATATAAGATTTGGATCATTTCCTAGCCATAGAGCAGCATTGTTTGTTATGATAGGCCAATGGATATTCTTGGTTCGGTTTATGCAAAAATATTTGTGATAGATTCTGTGTCTATCACCTCCTTTTGACCAAATCATGTTGATATCATGGAAATCACTTCTCAGTGATTCTTCTGCTAGACGTGTTGCATTCATACTTCTTGAGTATACAATATCATGGATCCATCTGCTCCCTTTTGGGTATACTCTCCTCTCTGGAACCAATTGTAGAATGTCTGTGTGTAATTGAAGATTTTCATCTAACACTTTGGTGTTTCTTAGCTGCCAAGTTGGTTTCCAATTATCTTTATATTCTGACCAACTTTTGTCTTCAGGAATGGATCTTAATACTTCTTGTTGCTGATTTTGATCCCACTCTGTGACTATTATCATGACATGTTGTTGCTGAATATATTCTCTATTGAGAAAGTTAGGCAAACAATTTACTAATCCTTTGATATGTTCATCTTGAAAATCAAAATTAGCAAATAATGCTTGCCATCTAGCAAATTTTGCTTCACCAGGCTTCTTGATATCTTTAGTTAGGACTTTCTTTAAGGCAGAAGCATCTGTTCTTAATAAGAAATTCTTATTGACCAAATGGATTTCAAATTTGTCAATAGAATTCCATGCAACTTTTACTTCCCTTTCAATTGTGGAGTAATTTCTTTCAGTAGGATTCCAAGTTCCATAAGCAAATTGAACTATATGTTCTTCACCATTTTCCTTTTGTTTGAGTATACCTCCCCATCCAAGCTCACTGGCATCTGATTCAACAATTTTGAAAGCATTGTCATCAACAACATATAAAATAGGAAGAGATTTTGCCTTGGCTTTGATGTTTCTTACAGCTTTTGTATGAGCGTCAGTCCAGGGTATAGGATTTTTCTTCAATCTGTGGTTTAATAGATTTCGGTCCTAAGCACAATCCTGATAAAAATTGTTGACGTAATTTAGACAACCAAGAAATCTTTGAAGTTGTGTTTTGTCTGTAATTGTATCTAGAAATTTGTCTGCAAAATCGAGGGCATGCTTCTGCAGAGATATCTGGCCATTCTGGATTGTATGGCCAAGGAACTTGATAGAAGTTTGAAATAATTCAATCTTCTTTTTGCTCAAAACCAGCCCATTTCTTTTAACTACTTGGAGGAAGATTTGTACATGCTTGAAATGATCATGAATATTCTTGGAGAAAATAAGAATATCATCTATATATACTAACAGCCAATCAAAATAAGATTTGAAGATGGAATCCATGAATTTCTGAAACTTTGATGGGGCATGTTTTAAACCAAATGGCATGACATTCCATTCATAGTGTCCAGCTGGCACACTGAAGGCTGTTTTGAATTTATCTTTTTTTGTGATAGCTACCTGCCAAAATCCTGACTTGAGATCAAATTTTGAGAATATTTTTGCTCCTGCAATTCTGCTTAAGAGGTCTCCTTTATGGGGTATTGGTTAAGTATTATCTGCTAGAACAGAATTTAGAGGTTTATAATTTATAACTAGCCTGGGGATTCCTCTAATCTATTCAGATATTTTGTTAACATAGAAGCCATAACAATTCCAGGGGTTGTCAGATTCTCTTATCAGTTTCTTATCCAGTAGTTGCTTTATCTCTTTCTCACAGAGATCTCTGTATTCTTTATTCATATGAATAGCTTTACTTTTGCTCAGCCTTCCTTCATCCTCTGATTTATAAGGCAAGTCAACAAAGTATTGCTTCCTGTGCTAGAAAGTGTTTTCTTCCTCGGAACATCATTCTACTTCAATTCTTTTCCTGAGTTCAGAAATTCTTTTCTAATTCAAAGGATTCTTTAATTTTTCTTCCACCTGGATTGAAGATTTCAACTCTTTGAATTCAAGCAACTTAGACTTAGCCTTATCCAATTCTTGCATGGCTTGAACCATAGTAGATACTCTAGGACTTGAAACATATGGCATTTCAATTCTCTTGGGTCCTCCATGTGAGGTAGGGACAATAATGAAGTATCTGGCTTTATTTCCTTTTAACTGGACAGAACCATGTGGTTCTACAGCTGCTAAGAAGACATTTCCTAAAATACAATCAACAGGAATGTCTGCTACTTCAAATTTGAGTTTAATGCAGTGATGATCAAAACATATGGAGGCTTTAGGAACCTCATACTTGAGAGTTTTGTTTCCCAGGCCAATAACCTTTCTATTGGTTGCAACCCAATACTTAGCTAGGATAACTTTAGTATTGAGAATATTCACATCTGCACCTGAGTCAATTAATGCAGGAAGAGAAAATATTTCACTTTGGATACATATATCTATGAGAACATGATGTTGTTGGTATTCAACCGTTAGAGTTATCATTTCTCTGAAACCTTTCGTGGCATCCCTTTGCCCTTCACCAATCTGAACCTTTGATTCACTGGAAAATGGTGCAGTATGCAATGTATATGCATTTGTATGTGCAGGAATATTTTGTGCTAGGGGTTGTTTTCCTTTCTCTAGTTATTCTACTTTGGACTTTAAACTAGATATTTTTGCTTTAAGACAATGGATTTCTCTGCTTACCTCCCCCAAAATGAGTGAACGAAATTCGTCCTGCGGTTGATGTCTTTGAAATGATTTTGTATTTCGTTCATAGGAGGCATCAACAAAGAGCGGGGCTTAATTAAATTAATATTATATAGTAATATTGTTAATTAAATATTAACTATGCATTGAAATATTCGAAAGGCACATTTAAATTTGTTATGGTGGCATATATTATATGGTAAGTTTGGTGGCATATATAATATTGCAAAAATAATATGATGGGGGAGGGCAGGTTTGAACTCGTGACCTCCCCCTCATAACACCCATGCCTTACCAACAAGCCACAATAGCATACATTGAAAGGAGGGGCAATGCAGTATATTTAAAGCTTTATTAAATGTCGATGATGAGGGTGGTGGGAGCCAGCCCTGCAGGCCAACCCCCACCCCATGCGACCTCAACAACACGTCCATGGGCTAGCGCCAAGTATAAGTGTGATTAGTGCGCCATTAATCTGGGATTATTCTTAATTAATATGTTGATTAAGTTAGCAACAATTATGATGGAGCCACCAAATCTGGAACCGCCACCAAAATTGGTGAACTTAATTGGAGTCTCTCTAGATTTAGTAGATGTTTTCTAGGAAAAATTGTTTGAGCCAGAACTTACTCAATTTTCGACCAAATTGAGATCAGAAAGAATTTTTATTAGCTAATTTGGACCTTATAAACACATTGGTGCAGGTATCAAGAGCCATAGAACTTTGTAAACTTAATTTTTTCCACATTGAGCTAATAGAGTGGCCCAAGCCATGGAAGCTGGACCAAGGAGATGTAGCCCAAGAGGGGTGAACTCCTTCATAAAAACACTATTTTAATGTGTCTCTTTGATGGTTTGTTGTGTTGTACATGTTTTTGTTCATTATTCATTTTTGAAGCTATTTTTCTCATGACTGTCTTGTTTAACTTAAGGAAATTTACTTGTTTGTAGGCACCAACAACTAAGGAAACCTCAACACAAAAAGTAAGAAGAAAGCACATGTTTATTAATCTATAATTGTTATTAGCACAATAAAACTAATCATACAAAAACAAATCAAGTTTGTATCAGAGCCCAAGGTTGAATTGCTTGATTGCTTGAGTTTTTGCAATTAGGATTTTAATGGTTGCAAAATTGTGATGCTTACAAAGTTAAAGTTGCAGAGAGGAGAAGGGAAGCTATTGGTTGCAACTCCTGAGGTAATTCCCAAAAGAAGGAGAGGCACAAGACCACAATCTCCAACACCCAAAGTTCCAATTCCAATTGCAGTTGAAACTCCTCAAGTTTTGCCTTCAATTGAGACTGAAGAGGTACAATCAGTACAAACTTCTGAGCCTGAATCCATGTCCATTATGTCTGGAGAAAGAGAGCCTAGAGGTCCCTCTTCAGAAGAGGAAGAATTCAAGAAATCTTTCTATACTTTGACTGAGATGGTTAAAGTCCTCTAGGAAGAGAGGAACACCAGAATGGTTGGAGAGAGTTATAAACCTCCACATGGAGAAGGAAGCTCTGAGGAAAAAAAAGATGAGAAGAAGGATTCCAAAGGGAATGGTGAAAGCCACCTCCATCTCCACAATCCTCATCATCTTGCTCATCATCTTCACCATCTCACTCAGTATCATCTTCCACTACCACCACTGCAACTTCCCATACTCATTCCAACACCCCAAAAGAAAAAACTCCATTACTGCAATTGCACATAATATTCGAACTTCCCGTGTACAATGGAGAGGTGAATGCAGAAAAGTTAGACAATTGGATTCGACAGTTCAAGGTATACTGCAGAATTCAGAATCATCAAGAAGACAACATAAAGATCCAGTTGGCTTCATTGAGACTAGAAGGAGCTGCACTAGTTTGGTGGGAAGAAAAAACTCAAAAGGAAATGAGAACCCATGGTAAGATATCCATCACTTGGTTTGAATTTGTTTCTACAATTAAAAGATTGTTTTATCCTTTAGCCTATATGCAAAAATCCATTATGGGTTGGCAAAATTTTAGACAGCTTAAAGGCCAAACAATACAAGATTATACACAGGAGTTTAGAAAAAGGGCTTTGTTATTAGGAGTGAATTTGAATTCTCAAGATACACTGATGAAATATATTGGGGGTTTACATTCCTATCTGAAACATACTATTCTTATGTTCAATCCAACTAATTTAGATGAAGTATGTGTGCAATCCATGCATCTTGAATCTAGAGGAAAGAACACTTATGAAGAGGATAGTAATAAAAATCCACCTAAGGGTAAGGAGAAAGAGAAAGGAGGAAAATGGAAGGAAATGAAGAATGCAAGTGTGAAGAAAGAAGTTCCAAAGGGGGGCATGATGAAGCCCATTGTTGGAAATTGCATCCAGAAATGAGACCAAATAAGTTCAACAATAAAGGGAAACAGAAAACCACTGCTATCACTCAAGAAGATTCAGGTTCTGAATCAGGTGATGAAAATAAATTCACTATCATGGGAATCAAAGGAAAACAAGGTATTGCAAGCACTAGTTTACAAAATTGTAACACTACTACTACTCCAGATGAAAAGAGACGAATTGAGTTATTTCATGTTAGGGTCATATCTAAACACACCATGATTAACACACTCTTCAATAGTGGGTCACAAGTGAATCTAATCTCTGAAGTCTTAGTCAATAGATTAAATCTTGAAATGGTACCTCACCATAAAATATACCTTTGGGATGGATAAAAAGAGACACTAGTTTATAGGTTACAAGAAAATGTGTGTTTAAGTTTGCAATCACTGCAAATTTTGTTGACGAAGTAGAGTTAGACGTGGTACCACTTGATATTTCAGGTGTGGTGTTGGTTAGTCCATATTTGTATGATCGGAAAGCAGTCTTTTTGTTAGACCCCTATACTACTAGTGTAACCCCTTATTGTTATTAATACAACCAACTTATTATATTGATGTACCCATGCAGTGCCCATATTGTTACTATTGTGCCCCATAGAAGCCCACTATTGTTATTATTGTGCCCTTACATTATTATTGTTATGTCGGCTCTGATTATGTTATGACCCCTTAGACTCCTATATATAGAAAGAGGTCTTTTCATTTGTATCATCCAAGAATTGTTCATTTATGTAATGTAAAGGAGGTTACCCCCTCGAAGAGGCTGAATTCTAAGGCGTTGATCTATCTTTTCTGTCTTTTCTTGAGCTGGTTTCATAACATTTGGTATCAGAGCCTTGGATTCTAGGGTTTCGCTGCTCCAAACAGGTCATCGTGGAATTTTCGCTATAAATTTTATTATGTGACGTTTCAAAAGTCGCAAAAAAAACCCATTTGAGAAGAAATCGCGCTGAACCTTGGGACCAAATTTCAGATCTTTTCGCGCGATATTTGCGGAGATATGATCTGAGGAAGTTGGTCTTTTTGCAGACTCCTGAATTACATTTAAAACAGGTGACCGGGGGAAAATCATCATAACTTTCTCTCTGTGCATCGAATTGAAATTGCGGAAGAAGGTACAGAAAGAGGATGGACTGTAGTTTCTTGTGTGCATTTTTCATATCCAAAGGTTGAAACAGTGACTCGTGGCACATCGTACAAGTTCGCTCTACTGAACTAGTCTATAATCAAGTCACTGTGAGAGATTTCACATAACTCTTCCTTGGAGAATCCAATTTGGGTCAGACTTGTGGCATTGGAAAGAGGACACAGAGGGCTACTACAGATCATAGTTTCAGAACTTAAAGTTCTGAAAGCACCAAGGTACCATCATTTCAAGATCGAGCTCCTAAAATAAAGAAAAAGCAAGATGAGGAAGTTTGATGGCAAGGATCCGGTAAATTGGATACGTCAAATGGAGCAATATTTTGATCTACATGGTGTACCACTGTTACAGAAGGTATGTATTGCATCTTCATATTTGGAACCAGATCAATTTTTATGGTATAAAGGGCTTTGTTCTCGTAAACGACTTGTTACGTGGTCAATTCTCACAGAGGAAATGATAGCACATTATGAGGATACAAAGAGCAACACCTTTTTTAGAGCAACACCACAACAATTGGAAAGAGTAAAAGGGCTTTGTGACATATTGGAAAGCAAAATTATG
>APFE031096909.1:0-12893 GCA_000404065.3 Pinus taeda
AAGACCTGGTTCTCTAACCAGTGAAAGTAGACCTCAGGAAAGCGGACGACCTTCTCTCCCTCATCAGGATGCCAGGCCATAACCGCAACCCATCTCATCAACTTAAGCTCCCGAGGAAGCCCAACCTCAACTATGAGCTGCTATGGGATCAGCATAGGAACTCTCTCTAAGGCGAAGCTCACAACCAAAGACCCATATCCAAAAGTCTTTGATTGTCCGTTCTTCGCCCTAGTCAACTGGCCCTTCATATTGGCTAGTACAGCATCGCACCAGTTAAAGATGGTGCCTCGGTAGCAATCTATCGCCATCCGCATCTGGGACTCGGTGGCTATGTGTAAAGCGACTACGCCGCAGAGTCTGGTAACTGTGAATGCTATCACCATAAGTTCAGGCTGGGATATGAACTTGATTTCAATCCCCTTCTCCTGGTTCTGATTGTTACACCACTCTAGCCGGAGGCTCGCAAGGGATTGGCCACCCGGCCTAGTCCCGAATAGAGAAAGGTGTTCGCCCCTGTTGGGCAAACCAGTGAGAAAGTATAGGTCAGAGGCCTCTATCTCAAGCTGGTGGCCTCTAATGTAAAAACACTAATCCTGAATGTTCCATCTCTCGACCAGCCACTCTAGAAATGGCACCTGGGCCCTCATGCCAGGTATGACCCAGTATTTGTAAAGACCGCATGTTCTCAACGCATCAATGGTAGGTTGATGATTCAGCGCGGTCGAATCAACGTCTTCGTGCTCTCTTTCATCCCAATCAAGCATGGTGGGCAATCTACACACCAAGAAATAAGCTTTAGAAATCATAAAATCAAAAATTGATGGTTGAATTTGAAATTTGGGGTTTGGAAGTGCGCTTTCCATGGGGTACGCACCCCGCCTTCAGAAACAGAGTGTGGGTACGCACCTGGTCTGAAGGTAGGTTGCGTACCCCGACCTTTTTCCCTTTGACGAAAAAGTCAGGGTACGCAGGTTACCCATGGGACACCTGCATACCCCGAGGAGCGCATCCTAAAACCCCAATGCCCCCAAAAAATCAAACTAAGGCTAAAATTAACATTCTAAACAGATGAAATTGAAGAGGAGGATGTTGTGGATTACTTGAAAGAGGCGGTGCTTGATTCCGACGGTCGGATTCTCCGCAAAGTCCATGGGACGTTTCTTGCCAAAAGCCCTTTTCTCTCCCTCAACAGTAAAATGGTAAAAATGACATGGTAAAAAGTCTTTTTATAGGTTTTTTGGATGAATAAATACTAAATTTGTTTATTTTTCACCATGGAAGGACGTTTTTCAATGTATTTTTTGCCTATCTTAAACAGGTATGAGTAATGTGTCGTTTTTGTGCAGGACAAAGGGATTTTCAGGGAAACTTGTCATTTTTCACAAACCAAACATCAGAGTCATCTTTTAAGCCCTTTTCTGACTCCAAAAAAATGAAAAGATTGCCGAGCGTTTCTTTTACACTCGTTAAAACGGAATTAAAAGATGGTCCCCTTATAGCCCTTTTCTGACCGTAAAAACAGGAAAAGGTTGCCAGGTTTTTGTCGTTTCAAATTCGATACTGGAAATAAAACGACGTGTCCTTGATCGCTTTTTACTTTTCAGGTCAAAGACACTAATCATGAAAGTACTCCTTGGTCGCAAGATCAAGCGGTTCTCCTAGGTATTATTTTATACTTTTTCGGGCTTAGGAGACACAAATTCACGAAAAAGTCCAATCTGGAGTCTTCTTAAGTTTTTCAGACTCTCTAAAATTGAAAAACGCCGAGTTTCTCCTATACCGGACTCGTTAAAATTTCACAGTAAAGGACCCATTCTATTACAAACAGGAACTGACCACTCTTTCTTAGGGTTCGAATCAAAACTAAGTTGGACTCATCCGAAGGATGAGCTTATAATCAAGCATATGTTATCCTCCTTAAGCTTGTAAAAAATAAAGAGGTACTTTCCATAAATGGTGGGGGGAAAGAGAGAAGAATGAACCTATTTGTTATCCTTTTGTCTCAGAAAAAACCTTATTACCACTCTTGAACACGACACTTTTCATTCACCTGGGTTGGGAAATCCTTTGCCTCACAGTTGATCAAACCACATTGAAATTCTTCACCCGGGTTCCGGGTATTAACTTTGAGTCATTCGTCACAAAGCCATCTGTTGTGTCGTTATGTGTTCAAGAGGTCTGCAAACAAAAAATTCAACTGCAAAATACCTGTCATCCATTTTGACCATCCCTGAGTCAGTCCTTACAGCAACATTTCTTCAACTTGAACTATGATTTCGTGTTATGGGCTTGCCTGCGACGAGTCGCTTTCTATCGACATCAACACATTATCTAGAGAGATGACTTAGAAATCGTCAGTACCTTGAAGTCTGCATGCATCAATGGTAGGTTTCTTGCCTTTGACGTCAGTTTACATCATTGACTTTCAATCGAAGGACTCCGTGAAATGTTCGACATCGACTCATTCATTCACATCTCATGGATTATACTGGGTACTTTGAGAACCATTGACATCACTGGTGGTCTCTCTCACACTTGTTAACAGTTTACATCATCGACTGGTAATCAAGTGGGTTCTACCATGTTCGACATCGACTCATTTATTCGCATGGCTAGAATCATACCATTTCGGGAAGTAGAAATGAAGACCTTGGATCTAGTTTCCACCATCCAGGTTGCAAGGAGTTTTGTATTCATTATATAGCAGACCAATTATAAACAGATGGCTGCATCCATACTGTGTCTACATGAATCTATGATTATGATGTACTACGAAATCATTCCTATATCAGAGCAGTAGTTAGTCCATTAGTTAAAGTTTTTGATCTGAGTATGGGAATGCCTACCTCAGCGATGATATAGTCTTATACATGTATTTTGTGTTGAAAATTGCAGGTTCTGACTGGGCTCTCCACAAGATAATCCTTGAAATGATAAAGTACTTCACCCTTCCTAGATAATATAAAACCCTAATCTATTACAGGCTTCGCACTTTAGGGGGCAATCTGTTACACCAAAATTTGTCACCATGACTATTTGCAGTTAGTATGGCTCCATCATTTGTCATACTATCCTCCTTGGCAAGTCTCATACCTCTGCTCTCCATGTCAAACTTCAAGAAAGAGAGAAAGTCTTTAAAAATATATTTATCTCTGGGTATGAAGTTTCTGTCAGCCTTACCTGCGTGTACACAACCCAAGTTCACAATACCTGTGTACTAGTACACTCTGTATGTAAATGGGTGGGTGCGTACTCCTGTAAAGGTCAAAAGGCACAAGTTTCATCTTAAAAAAGTTACTTGTGGTCATTTCTAGAGCATTCTAAAAGCTTGTTCGACGTGTATTGAGCGCCTCCAGATGGTTCATGTATCCCTATGAAAGAGGAACTTATCCAATCAAGAAGGGAGCTACCTCATCCAAAGAGGGGATTATCCCATTGATGGTGGACCTGATTAACTTCCTCTAGAGCACTATAAATACAGGCATTGGGCCAGAAGGAGGGAGGTTGAAAGCTGAATATTCCTAAGGGTAGATGTTGTTGAAATTAGGACTTCCTTGTAGAAGCTTGTGAGGAGAGATTACCATCCTTTCTTGTTTCATTTGGAAGTGGGTGAGCTTGTCAAAGTAGAGGAAAACTCTTGCTGGACCCTGGGAGGAACTTGCACAACACCAAGGCTCAGGTTGTAATGGTTTCTTTTTTGTTTCCTTAATACAAATAAGTCATTCTTCTCAACAATTTGTTATTTATGAGTTGTTTCATATACTCCTTGGTCTGTATGTTAAATATGTTTTATTTTATGAGATATTCAGGTGCTATGTAATCGTTTGATTGTTAGTGAATGTAGGTTGCGGAGAGAAGGAGGAGCTCATCCGGATCAACGAAGCTGGACTACTACAACAGCGTTGGACTACAGGTAGGATCTAAACACTTGATTTCTTATATGGTAAATGCATGATTAGAGAAGGATTGTTCTTAATTGTATTGTTTGTCACTAGAAAGCCTTAAGCTTCTAGGGAGGTTGGTTTTGTCAGCAAAATTAACTCTTTCCACCTGACAGCCCTCTGTACCTTCCTACATGAGTATGGCTCCCAGTGCAATACACGACGCATCAACATGTACATGAAATTCCATGTCCCATTTTGGGAAGACCAGGATGGGAGCTGATGCCAGTTTCTCCTTGAGGACATACAAAATTTTCATGCAATCATCATTCTAACAATATGTAGCATCCTTCTTCAATAGTTGTTCCATCGGCACTATTATTTAGGCATAACTTTTGATGAACTTCATATAGTATCCAGTGTGCCCCAAAGTAGCACGCAGTTGTTTAACACTTCATGGTGCTTCTAAATTCAGAATAACAACAATCTTCGTAGGGTCCACCATCACACCTTGTTTTTACACCACATGTCCCAGCAGGTTTCCAAAGGGAATGAGGAATGTGCACTTCTTCAGGTTCAGTGCAATCTGGTGTCAGCGGTAAGTATCCAACATCAAACGTAAGCTTGCTACGTGGTGCTTAACTAATGAAAAAACATTCCAATCATCCAGATAGACCTCCAAAAATTTGTGGATGTAATCTTTGAACGTCGCTACCATGATGCGTGAAAATATAGCTAGTGCATTCTTCAGTCCAAACGGAATTATGGTGTATTGAAATCAGCCCCATTATATTGCGGAGGTCATCTTGCTCCTATATTCTAGTGTGATCTTGATCTGGTGGTACCCTAAGAATCCATCCATGAATGAGTAAGATTCCTGACTGCCAATATTCTCCAATACTTCATCTGTGAATGTTATCAGAAATGGATCGTGTACATACGCGTCGTTGAGCTTCTTGAGGTCCACACATATTCTTATTTCTCCTTTCTATTTTTTCTCCTGCACTACCATAAGACTCACCCAGTAGAATTCTTATATTGTTTCAATTATTCTGGCTGTGAGCATTTTGTCTAATTCGTCATGGACCTTTTCTTTATAATTTGGATTCAAATAGTAAGGCCGCTTCTTAACTAGCTTCTCATCCAGTTTCAGAGTGATCTTCATCAACCCCAGGTCACCAATGATCCCTTTTAGGTCTGTAATTTTTGTCGAGAACAAGTCTTGGTATTCACAGAGTAACTCAACGATCTTATCTACTACAGCATCATCCCAATATTCCCCAAACATCATGTACTTTGGCTCCACTTCTACACAAATGTTTATCTTCTTTGTTTTTAGTGGCGTAGTGATTTTGGGATCCTCAATTGATGGTCCTCGAACCTTGCAACAACCTTCTATCTCTCAAATATTAATATTTTGTGGGTCCTCATCATCCTCTTCCACCTACATGTTATAACACTCTAGGGCACTACTTAACTGTGCCGCCCATACTGGCTGAACTACTTCCATTGGCTTCTATGGTATGTTGAATATGGCGGCTTTTACTGCTTGTAGTGCATTGTCAATAGTATCCGACCAATGGTCTTCAAATGTGAATGTTAACAAAAATCCCTCGTGCAAGATATCCTATTTGCCCATCTCATATCGGAGCTCTGTCTCAGTATACCAGCTCACGGGTATGATGTCTAGGGTATGGTAGAATAAATGTACCCATTAAGGTTGTGGCTCTTCCCCGTAGACCTTGGTCCATTTTGTGAGGTGTGTGCGTGGGTCATCTCGTCCATCATATTTGTCTACTAATCGTAATTGTGGTTTTCCAAAACATAGGAACATCATCGTTCTGTATCCGCACCAATCCTTGAAATTTCCTTAATGCGTACCCCACCATCATGTGGGTGTTGCACACAGTGCTTATTTCAGTGCATTGAATCATTGTTGTTATAGTACTACACTTTCGAATTTGCTCAAAAATTCATCCACCGATGACAATCCATCATATGTTGGTAACTCCCCAGCCTCTATTGTTACACAACACAATGACGTGATCACCATGTTGCAGTTCAGTGTCGTTACTTCGTGCAACTGATTCTTCCATCGCTCTATCTCTTCATTTGAATCCGAAGTGCAAGAGCTTTCACGCTCCCATGAAATCCTTCCATCTGCAGTTGGATTCACCCAATCCTCTCCTTGCACAATTATCTTGTAAATACAATCAAGATCATCACCACTATCATCGTCACGCATTGGTTCAGTGTAGCTTGCTCCATCGGTTGGATCCAGTGGTACTACATGTAGCGAATTTTTCTCGAATATCATTTTATGCTTCTTTAGATTTATGACGTCATTCATATCGGCAGCCAAGTCTATTCCTAATAGCGTGGGATAGGGATTTCTATCATTGACAATCTCTATCACTTCAAAATCTGCCTACACGCTTGCGCCTTCAAATTGAACTGTCACCCCTTGCAATCTTCCCATGGGAAAATCCTTCTATTGGTTCACCATTTGTAACTGAATAGGGGACCATTGTAACATGGGTTTTCCCATACATTCGCATGTTTTATTAGGTAGTACATTCGTGTCCAAACCTAGATCCAAGATTAACTGATCCATTTCATACTCGCCTATTTGCGCAGTCAACTTCATCTCCCTTCCTGTGCGCAATGCATGCTTTCCAAGTTTTCAGACCACGCACATTTCTCCTAACCCCATGCACCTAGTGATAAGTTCTTGTAACCCTTTGACTACCTTATTGTCATGCAGCAGTTTTATGCATGTCTCCAAAAAGGTAGTGAGCATTGGATCCATTCCTGCTTCTGGTTGATCCTTACTACCTAAAGTGGAGGCCTCCATGAAGCTCTTCTTCGCTTCCATGAATGTCTCTTTCGGATGTTCTAAGTCAAACTCAGGTTCCTTTCTACGAGCCTTACAAACCCACCTACTTTTTTCTGGATGCTTCCCCTTGTCATCTCCCATGGCCATACTACTTCTGAGCATCATGTTTACATTTGGGTCTTCTTCATGCAGCTCAGACGTCATCATTTGTATATTCTGAGTTGGAGGGGGCTGGAGTACCCCTTTTCACGCATCGTTGCTATCAACACAAGGCAATCTTCAGCCTCATGATCAAACTGGTTACAGTACCAACATGATATCCTAGTCGGGTTTGTACAATCACGGGCATAATGTTGTGGCCCCCCACAATCGTCACAAATTATCTATCCACAACCACTTCCTAGCCCCATTCCATCTCGACCCCAACCATGCCACTGAAACCGAGTGCACGCCATTCCTACATTTGGGTCAAGGGCTTGCATTTCGGTCTGCATCTTGTAGACAAGAATCTGATCCATCATTAGTTCATAGCTTCGGAAAGTGCATTTTTCATGGCCTACGGACCTGCAAAAGTTACAAAATAATTGTTGGGACATCTGCATATACTTCTTCAATAGATGACAATTATCTGTGCTATGTTTTCCTCCTATCTGGCAGATCACGCACCATAATTCAAACGCCGCGCTCAGCCCTACCTGTGCCTCCGGCCTTAATGACATTGGCCCTCCTCCTACCAAGTAGTTCACGAACATTGCACAATGATATTTTTCGTGGCCCTGGCCTTTGAATTTTATGCACCATACTTCCTCATGCACCTCTGGTCGAGTTGTCCTGTCTTGTTTCAAAGTTTGCATTTCTAGAGACATATTTTGCAGTTGCACAGGGATTTGTTGGACTCCCAACCCAAGGTCTTTTATAGGGGTTTCATGCAACCTCGTTGCCATCTCCAATGCTTCGGTCTAGGTGGAAAGTTTTTGTTGTGACAACACCATCCTTAATTGTGGCCTAAGTGAGGCTACAAACCATGCGGGATGTTGTGCATCTATTAACATCATATTGGCTTCGCGGGTCGTACTCTTTAGCCTTTGGTCCAGATCCTAGGGGTTCTCGCTCGGGAGCATTGGGATCCCCTTAAACCCAATGATTGATTTTGTCTCTGATTTTGGCTTGCTAAATTCCCTATTCAATGCAGTCTAGATCTTTGCAATTCTTGCATTTGGGTGGCCACTATAATGCTTGATATACCATGTTAATGCATGATCTTGCAACATGCTCACCAACGTAACCTTTTTAATATTATCATGCATAACGCATTGTGCTTCCCATACTATTCTTACCACAAACCAGAATTGGTCCAGATCTTCATTCCCTACTCCTATAAATACTGGTAGTTTGATCGCGCTAGTCATACTGAAATGTGGAGGTGGCAGAGGTGGAGTGGGTGGAGATGGAGGTGAGGGGGGTGAAGCAGGTGGCGGTGTGGGTGGGGGTGGTAGACACGGAATTCACTACTTTATCAAACTGACTGTGCTTCTTAGAGAAACCTTCACGAGCTCATCCTCACTCTGCCATGAGGGTGAATTTAAGGGACTATTTTCTAATTATTCACTACTACTTATGTAGA
This sequence comes from Pinus taeda, assembly GCA_000404065.3. Lineage (NCBI taxonomy): Eukaryota > Viridiplantae > Streptophyta > Pinopsida > Pinales > Pinaceae > Pinus > Pinus taeda. The sequence continues at coordinate 8,342 of APFE031096909.1, forward strand.
TCCTTTTGCTTCGCATAGTCCCAAACATTAATTTATTCGCATAACCTTCTTTTCACAGAATAACATCTTAACCCAAGTGTTCAAATATTTAATATAATTACCTCGTAGTCCCTTGAGAAAATGTCACTCTGCCTCACTGTAGTTTACGGTTGTGTCTACCACGAACTCAGTGATAAATCCTCCTATTATTCGGTTGAGCTAGTGGTCCATAGCTCACACTATCCTATCTTCTGAGGCTTCTAGTCTGTGCACTAGTTCCGGAGTCCACACTATTGGTTTATCGAGCCTACACCTTCCCTAGATGTCTACTAACTTCGTGATCCACTCATACAACTCAGAAGGAAAGGATGCAAAGAAAATTTTGTGGATTTCAGTGTACAAGAAGCGATCCAAACACTGTTCCTTAGATACTCGCGGATTTTTGTTTTCTTGCGCTACGAACTTGTGAATCTTCTTGTCTAGCCACTCTTCAATTTCTTTCATTGTAGGATCCCAATGGCACAACATCAGGCATTCTTTATGCAGATCCCAGTCCCAGCAATAGAACCATTTGTTGGCTTAGTGGGGCCTGACCCAGGTTCATAGGTGATTTAGCCAAGAAAATCCTGGTACTATTGGCCCTTTCGACAAAAGTCTGTAGAGCATGGACTGAGGTCTCACTCAAGGTAGTGTGGGAGAGTGCTAGAACCAGGTATCCACACCCTGGGGATGTCTAATATGTTGGGATTGGTACGCTATCCAACCTTCACGCTCACCATGCTACGCACATCAGTGGGCACGTCATGGCCTGTGCTGTTGTCTTCACGCAGTCTTATTCATAGTGTGATCCTTGTTATTTACCCAAGTCTTTCTTAGTTATGAAAAATTAGCTACTTATTATGATTATTTTCATATATAAGTATTCTAAACCATACAAGCATTTACTCAACTGTGCGCAGTAAATAAACAGAGAAAAAGTAATGCATAACAATAGAATAATGATTCAAGACTAGATGCAGAGAATTAGGATAAAATTCTATTTATTAGCTTTATGTCCTGATTGCAAACTCGACTCCGCCTTGTGCACTCAGCTGCAGGGGTCCACGCACTTAGCTACGGACTCTACTAGGCCTCTGCACACTCAGCTGCAGAGCCTCTTCCTACTATTACAACAAAAGACACTTAGAATTCTATTCTAAGCTTGAACCATTCCTTCGCTACCCATTCTATTCTCTAGTTTTTTCCTTTACACTTAGAGCCTTGCTTTATTTATACAATCCCATGGTCTGCAGACCATGGATAGGCCGACATGACTTTACATTACATTACATTACTTTAGGGTAGACAAACCTATGACTCATCCTCTACTTCGCACTCTGCGCCCTTAATTTGTGGAGTCTTTCAAAACCTTTGAACAAAACTTGGGCTTTGATCCCCAAAAACCTACTGTGGGGGGATTCCATGCCCAACACTATGAGCACACAAAAACCTTTTCAATACAACATGCATGTCTTTCTTCTTGATTTCCTTAATGTGAATACGAACAAAAGGAAATATGCACATACAAACAATCAATATTTAACAAGAATGAAGACTTTTACGACAATTGTATTTCGAAGGAAAAGAAGACTTTACGAAACTTTCTTTTAAACAAATATTAATCAACTATATTATAACTTTGACTATAGACTGATAATGAGGAAGAAAAAATTTAAGAATTATTAATCAATCAAGTCAAAGTAGGGATAGACAAGGAGATAGAAACTTGTTCTCTGATACATGACATTCATTGATCAATCAACAAGAAAACAAACAAAGAAAAGTTGGTAAAGACACGTTCCAAAGGTGGGAAACTGACCCTAGGAGGATTAGTATAGCCCTAAATGGGAGACAATGTGCTTCATAGAACTGTCCCTAAGCCAAGGGTTCTCTGCAATGCACTGTGTCCCTCACAAGCCTACAATGGTGATAGTGAGCCATTTCAAAAGGCAATTTGACATAGTTTTGACCAAAATTAAATGCAAAAGAGCTGAAATACAATCAATAAACACAAGTAGGGTCTGCAAGAGTGTCCTAGGAGGTGGATAAGATACTAGGAAGGATGATCTTCCCCATTTGAGTTGCCAATTTGTTTTGGAGAATTTGGTATCTATAGATAAATACTAATTCCCTAGCTAAGTAGCTATATCTAGAACAACAACTTAAAGTGTTTTAGTATTTTCCTATAAGAAATAGATAATATGAGAAGATGAGAAGACCTACTTGTAGTTCCAATTTCCTCTCGTCTCCTTTGTATCGATCCTGTCACTCCTTCTCGTACTTAATACGCTTGAGAAGTACTTATAAACACAACAGAAAACAAAGAATCGATCAAAGAAAAAGATCTATTGAATATAAGTAAATGGAATCAGATACATTTCACACATATAAGCATTATAAAACAATACAAACATATCGGAGAAAGGTTCAAACACTTTATTGAATAGAAGAAGGAATTACAACCATTTATGTGTTGGGTTGTGTTATATTCTTTCCATGAGAAGCCCACGTAGTTAACCGGGGGGTTAGAAGGGGGGCAGAGTCCCCCCTTTGTTGTGCCGATCACGTAGTACAGGGAGTCACAAGGGGTTTGAGGTGTGTAGGTAACCCCACTCTATGGGGTCTGGTTTTAGACCATATGTTAGGTTGGGCAGACCTACCATATGGTTTTGTGCCTATTTTTCGCACATGGTTTTGGACGTGATTGTTTTCGGTCCATGGTTTTGGAGGCGATGGTTTTTCAGTCCATGGTATTGGATGCCTCAGCATGTATAAATATGTATTGTAACATTGAGGAAAATAATGAAAAATCAATCTGGTAGTCCTAGTTTTGGATCCAGGGGAAAATATCTATGTATATGTGTTTTATGTGTTATTCTCTCGCATTATTTATTTTCTATGTTTTAGAATTCATCTGTAGGTAATTTTTGTATCAGGTTAAAATCTACATTTGGTATCAGAGTTGTTTTGGCTTCAAGGGGATGCCTTTATTGCTGAGGGGTTTCGCTTGGCCCTGTGGTAGACCTTGTTTAGTGGGAGATCTACAAGATTGATTCTGGTGGTGAAAGAAGATGGTGAGCAGTTGAAAGATAGAGATCGAGAAATTTAATTGTCATAGTTCTGAGTTGTGGAAACTCAAGATGGAGGATTTGTTGGTTGATAAAGATCATTGGATCATTGTAGATCCAGGTACTAAACCAATGGGATTGTTCGATGACGAATGGAAGAAGTTGGATCGAAAGGAAAAGAGCACAATACGATTACGTGTCTCAGATTCAGTGAATCAGAATGTATCAGGGGAAGCTAAGGCGAAGGCTTTGTGGGACAAGTTAGGGACTTTGTAGCAATCTAAGTCTCTAGTGAATAAACTGTTCCTGCAGAAAAAGCTGTATAACCTGAGGATGAAATATGGAGACTTAGTGACAGAGAATTTGCACGCATTTAATATTGTGGTAAGTCAGTTAGCATTTGTTGTTATTAAAATTTTAGATGAAGATAAGTGCATCAGTTTGTTTTGTTCTCTACCAGATTCGTGGGATAGTCTAGTTATTGTAATAGGTAGCAATGCAACTGCCTTACAATTTGATGAGATAGTCTCATCCTTGCTAATGAAGGAGATGAGATGGAAAAATATGGAGAGCTAGAATGGTGATGCCTTGTATGTACAAGGGCAGTCCTAGAACGGAAACAAAAATAAGTCATCGAGTGGGAGATCCAAGTCTAGAGGGAGATCTAAATCTCCAGGACAACTATAAAGTTGGTGTGCTGGAAATGTGGAAAGGAAGGGCACTACAAAAGAGACTGTAAATCGAAATCTCCTAATAAAGGAAAGGTATCTGATGAGGCTCCTTCTGCAAAGGTGAAAACCACCTTAGATGAAGGTGGGGATGCGTACTTGGCTTCTTCAAGTACACATGTAGATCATGAGGCATGCTTGATTGACTCAGGTGCATCCTTTCACTTCACTCCCTATAGAGAGTGGTTCTCTGAGTATGAGAAATACGATGGTGGTGATGTCTTCTTAGGGGATAATAGGAAGGCTAGAATCATTAGTCGCGGAAAGGTAAAGTTGAAGTTGCAAGGTGGAAGGGTTAGAACACTTCCGGGTGTTCTAAAATAGTGTTTGAAAATGATACTTGCAAGATGGTTCCGGGAGCACTGCTATTGATGCTGGGAGTTCAGATTGGAACTCTATACAAGCTACAAGATAGCATTGTTGTTGATGGGTGCAACAGTTCTATGGTTCCTGAAAGTGGAGCAGAAAATCTAGTGGTCTTTGGAGAGAAGACCATGCTATGGCATCAAAGGCTTGGACATGTTGGAGAGAAGGGCCTTCGAATACTTCATGGTAAAGGTATGGTATAAGGTATGAGTAATAGCTCTCTGGATTTTTATTTCTGTGAAAATTGTGTATATGGGCAGCAAAATCGGGTGAGTTTCCCCTCTAGTGGTAAGAGGGCGAAATAGATATTAGAGCTTGTGCACAGTGATGTGTTTGGACCTGTGAAGGTTCCATCACTGGGTAAGTATGTGT
>APFE031096909.1:14965-29170 GCA_000404065.3 Pinus taeda
TGTGTTGATGCAGACTCGGCTGGAGATCTGGATCAGAGAAGATTTACAGTTGCGTATGTGTTTAACCTATTTGGATGTGCAGTCAGTTGGATGAGTAAGAAACAATCAATGGTGGCACTATCAACTATAGAGGCAGAATACATGGTAGCCGCTCATGCAAGCAAGGAAGCAGTTTGGTTGCAGATATTGTGTTCAAATATGGGGTTAGTACAGGGAGCTATAAGGATAGACTATGACAACCAAAGTGCAATGTTCTTGGCAAAGAACCCTGCATATCATTCAAAGACAAAGCAAATTTATGTTCAGTATCACTTTGTGAGGGATATGATAGAAGACAAAAAGGTGTTTCTAGTAAAGGTGGACACTTTGAAGAATATTACAGATGCATTGACAAAATTTGTGAGCTTTGAGAAGTTCTCTTGGTGTAGAGAAACAATGGGCATTGCAGGGTTGGATAAATGACTAAGCCCTCTTGTGGCCCCCTGTGGAAAGAAAACAACGAGTGGGAGAATGTTGGGTTGTGTTATATTCTTTCCACAACTAGCCCACATAGTTAATCGGGATGTTAGAAGTGGGGCAGAGCCCCCCCTTCGTTGCACTAATTGCATAGTTGGGGGATTCATAGGGGGTTTGAGGGGTGTAGGTAACCCCACTCTATGGGGTTCGGGGAAGCACCCCAAAAAATTTTGGTTTTGGATCCTACTTTAGGTTGGCTAGACCTACCTATGGTTTTGTGCATGTTTTTTGCACATGGTTTTAGATGTGATTGTTTTTGGTCCATGGTTTTGGATGCAATGGTTTTTCGGTCTGTGGTATTAGATGGTTCGACATGTACAAATATGTATTGTAACATTGAGGAAAATAATGAAAAATCAAGTTGGTAGTCCTGGTTTTTGGATCTAGGGGACAATCTCTGTGTATATGTGTTTTATGTGTTATGCTCTCGCATTGTTTATTTTCTATTTTTTAGAATTGGTATGCAGGTAATTTCTATATGGGGTTAAAACCTACATTGTGTTTGATTCAAAGCCATTCCTCTAGCTTAGATCCCATGCACATCACATCAAAAGCATGAAAAACTTGTAACATTACAATACTTGCTTCAAAGCCATTCCTCCTAGCAACATTATCACCTTACAATTCAACATAATCCAGCCCTCGATCACTTAGATGAATCGTCAATTTATATGAATATGAAGGAAATTTCGTCATAAATGGTAGCAATGAATGGCCTTACATACTTAGAATTAGTTCCATGGAGGAAGGGATGAGAGGATATGATGCAACTTAACTCACACCTCATCCATTTTTGAGCTCATAAGAGTTGATAAGTGAGGGAACCTTCTAGATGACTCCAAAAGATAAGAATATTCCCCAAACCCTATGTGAATTCCACTCAATCTCACCTAGCGTAGGTGAAAGGAAGCCTAAGTGTTGTATAGAGCACCATGTCATGGACTTAACTACTCTACAGCACACCCTTACATGGGCATACCTACGCTCATCCCTCTAGAGGCTATTTATGGATGTCTTTAAGTCATGAAACTATCTAGGAAGAAGGAATTCAAAGGGGTGACTTGTTTAGGGCATGTAGCAACTAAAATTAGGGTTTGATGAGCGCTAAAAAATTGATCTAGATAATGGGATTGATGTGTTCAAATGGATCTGTAACACCAGGGGAAAACCGTCATCCCCCCATGCAAGGGATACTTCCCATAAACATATGTGATGAAGGGGACTTCTCTAGTGTGCAAAGATGGGAATGATTCCCCCTAGCAGGAGGATTTTGTGGAGTGCCATTGTGTTTCAAGTGCTAGAAAAAGTGATTCAATTATCTCAGCCTAACTTGGCAAGAGATCCTCCAGATGATGAAAAGGAGATGTGGGGGCCTATGTGCGCACCAGTATTCTATGGGCATAGTCGATGTATTTAGAGTGGTGGACTTAAAATATGGAAGGAAGTATGCACAATGGTGCATATCATCTCATTGAGGATAATCAAGGGTTGTCATGGCTTCCATGATATCCTCATCAAAATGGAAGATGGCGAGATGGGAGGAATATTGACTACATGATGCGGTAGTGGTACCCGGTGCATCATCTTGAGAAATAAGGTTCACATACACATCATCTGGAATGGTAGATGACAAGCTAGTAGATGGAATATCTATCAATGTTGATACCCGAGTTTATGTCGAAAGAGGTTCAATGAAAGCACGTGCATAAACCTCGGGAAGGTTTTCTTGCGAGGAACTCAAGGATAATGATAGGTAAAGGATATGGCCCATGCAGTCCATGATCTTGACATGGGGGGGAGTGATATGAATGGTGGGACCAGAGTTCCCCTATTCTAGTTTACTAGTGGTACCAAAATCCATGGGTAGTGGAGTAGGTGATCCACTACGAGTGGTCTCATATTCACAAAATGCCTCTAGGAAATTGTGAAATTCATCAAGATGAGGGAAACAATGTGAATGATGACCATGATGATCGTACAAGGCAAAAGGGTGATTCATGCATAAATTTCTGAGTTTCTTTGATGGACCCAGTAAGGTAACATGGAACTCAAGGATATTTGACTCAGGGAATGTTTCATGAAACAAAGGTTTGAGATGAGGGAGTTTTGGAAAATTATTGATGGAGTGCCCAACAAATTTACACAAAGAACATGGAGGTGACAACTTTGGGGTCTTGGGGGTTGGAGGAGCTTGGGGAGCCCTTTCCTTAGGTACCTTCCTCTTAGCTTTGCCCCCTGTATAGATGCTTTCGCAATAGGACCAAGTTCCTGTTGAGTTTGTGATGGAACTGGAGCAGTGGCAGTGGCCGTAGGGACCAGTTGAATCAGGATTTAAGCATGATAAGGTCTTATATGACCAGGTGGAGTGCTTGCAGTGGGAGCAATGTACCATATTGGGATCGCAAATTCATATTAGGGAGGACTAACGAAGCCATGATAGGGACAAAAAATATTCCCACAAGAGGATTTAAGAAAGGTATCTAGCCTACAAGTTATGTTACAGTGGAACAACTCGTGGATGGTTGAGACGTGGAGGAATAGTTCATGGTGGGAACATATGGGAGGCACACAAAAATGGAGAAGGTCCTATGGGGGTGGATCCAGATGGCCCAACTGGGATTGTAACTATAGGGTGATGAGGTGTTGATTTCGGATTAAACGTACCAAACTGCTTGAGAGCATCCTGTGATGCTTGTAACATTAAAACACTCAAAGATTTAGGCTTTAAGATGAGAGGGGAGAACTAGTGAACACATCACATAATGAGGAATAGTTGTAGGCTCCGCGTGAAACACTGGTGAGAGGAGTTGAAGACTTCTTATGTGACATTGATGAGATAATGGACTTGTGGGAGGTCACAGATACTAGCTTGTATTATGTCAACTTATCGATGGTGAAAATCTTCCCTTCATGGGGGAAGAACATATTACAAAAAGCTACGGATGAAATGAATGACATCGCATATGTGTAACTACAACACAAGACAATGTTGCAATCTAAAGGAACATTGATAACCTCGATGTCTACATAAACAATCTTACCTGCAAGAGTCACAAGACAATTGTGAAACATGTTGAGAGGCTAGGGGGAGTGGCTGTTCCAAGCATGAAAAGTGGTGGTGGATGGGGACAACTTAGGTGAAGTTGTTTCCAAAAGGTAGTAGAAATCACGCAAGTGGATGCACCTTCGTCAATAATGCATCCGGAGATGATGACATTAAGGAGTTAGACTGGTATCTCGAAAGCAATGGATGAAGGTAATGGGGGATTTTCTAATGTATCAACTGGGAAAACAATAAAATGATCATCGTAAGGATCTACTCTACCCAATGCAGTTAGTAGAGATTTCTTTTGATATGGGCATGATTGGAGGACTTCTAGCATTGACATGGCAGCAGTTGATTGGGCTAAGTTGTCTATTGTACTGTATGTATGGGAAGCTCAGTTAGAAGTTGTGTTACAGCTTAATGGTCCATTTTTTATCTTGGGAATTGCCTCAAATTTAGGCTGAGGGATCTGTAGTAGACCAATTAGTGTCAAAAGATGCTTCGTTTTCAGACTTAGTGGTAGATGAAGTTGATGGCTTGTCATATTGATGTGAATGAGTTTGTAGGTTGATATCATAGGTATTACACTCATCAGAATTCATCATGAGTATCAAGTAGTCACCAGGACCAGAAAGTTAGGGCGATGGGTTGCTTGACTTAGCTGAGGTTGAGAAACAATAAATCATTGCCGAGGGAAAGGATTTGTAAGCACTTCTTGTTGAGATAGCACATGATTCTGAGGAGATTTATAGATGGGTGGTTAACCTCTATAAGCTACTTGAGCTTCCCACGTTTTGTGCATCTGGGGTAAGAGAGGACACTAATGTGTATAATTTCCATGTACACCACAACATGCACAAGGAGTTTTCATACAAATAACATTGTTCTGCTTGGGCTAATTGCCCTGTTGCTGGTTGTTGGTGTTAGGCTAGTTCCCCTGGGCTTCACTAGGTTGATTACCTTGATTACCCTGGTTAACCTTTTTACCCTTCCCCTTATTCTTTTTATTTGAATTTTGGGCATTGGTTGCACTCTGTTGCACAAACACTTGACCTTGAGGGGGCGGTGGTTATTGGGGATGAGGATGCATGGGAGGTTGTGACACTAATGCTTGAGGGGCTAGAGTGCTCGACTATGCATAGAGAGGAGAAACAATTTGGTAGACATGTTGAGCATTGGCTGGCCCTGAAAACATGTTTCTACTGTGAGGGGCATAAGTGTTGGAGGATCTGGTGCCCCACTTTGGATGGACATAACTATGTTGAGTATATGGCGAAGGATGTGAAAGGGTTCCAGTGATACTTTCAGCATCATGTGATGCCCTCAGTGCATTGGAACCTCCAGGATGATGGAGGTCTGGAATGATGGTATAGACATAGCTAGATTGTGAATAAATTAGGCCATATATTAGAGAGGTTTGGAGAACTTATTCCTCTATCTAAACAAAATGGGATGTGATGTCTTTTCCAATGGGTGAGAAAAGGGTCCTAAGAAACCAATCAAGATAGACATGGTCTTCGAAGGCGAGGGGAAACATATGATCCTCCTTTTCCACTCCTGAACATGATAAAAAATACAAGTGGCAGAGGACTCATGGAATGAGGTCAAGAGCTCCGTATCAGTGTCATATCAGAGAGGTAACTAAAAATATGAGAGGAATGCTTTAGCAAGTGTCACGAAAATGGAATGAAATGTGGCAGGCTGGTCTACATACCATTTTGCAGTGTCTCTAGTGAGTGTGCATTGGAACAACCAAATATGAATGGAGTCATCGGTAATGGAATTGTATGAACACGACATGTGGAAGGAGTGGACATGATTGGTAGGGTCCTCTCTAGAATTACCCTCAAAATTTGGGATGTCTGAGGGAAGCTTAGTCGGCAAAGCAAGCCAACTAGCATTGTTGTGTATAGGGTAATTCATCAACTGGCTAAAATCCTGGAGACTTAACCTAGCCATAAAGGGTAGCATGGGGGCTGCCGAAAGGGTTCCTGAGATGGTTTTGCTAGATGTGACCACCGAAGTAGAACCAGAGCCAACACTAGGTTGGGTGATTTGTTAATGAAAAAGGTATTATAGACTATGTATGAATTTGCTTATGTTACTTAATGCAATGGATTGAAAATATTGTGAATAACATAAAGACATAAACAATTTGAAAGCACATTCAAACACATCAACACAACAAAATTTAATAAAGGAGTTCACTAGACTTCCTAGCTATGTCTCTTGGTCTTGTCACTTCCAGTGTTGACCTCTTTATTTTGTCTTCAAAAATGCTATTACAGGCATGAGCTCAAAAACAGAGTCTCGAATGACAAAATGGACATCACCATTATGTCTAGCTCAAAATTTCAAGTCAAATGAGTATAAACTTGACCATATTTGGCCACAGTGACCTCTAGACCCCCTGGAAAGTCAAAAACCACCTCTTCCTATAGCAAAACCACCTTTGTGCTACACAAAATTGCCTCTACTTATGAAAAACCACATTTGCAACTAAAATCTACCTTGGAAAGTGCGTTGGTTATTTCAGCTTGGTTCAACACATGCATAACAATTTAAAAGTTTTGGGTGGGTTGAATACCAAGCTCCAATGTATGACAAGTTGGCTAGCAGAATTATGTGATAGTGTTGTTATATAATTGTTTTGGGAAGGTTGGCGGTTCAAGTCTCTGCTCGACCCTTCCACCTTATCCTTTGCTAACATTATATATATATATTATAATCATATACAATATATCATCGCAGTGCATGTGGGGTTATATGGTTAATATGATATGGTTGGTTGTATATGGTTCAACTGTGTTGAAATCTTGTGGTTATACACACATTAAATGCCAAGGGACCGGCAGTCATGGGGTTGACCGTGACCGTCCGACCCTTTTTCCAGCGGGTCCAACCCGAAAAAAATAAATACAATATCCTTGCCTTTATGAACAAGTGGTGCGATAGCTCATCCGGTGAGTGAATTTCGGTGAGATCTTAGTAATCTAGGAGGGTAGGGGTTCGATCCTCCCTGACCCCCAAATTTTGGGATTTGCATGTCAATATTGGGTGAATTAGGGCTGCCACATGTCAACACCAAGTTGGCCCATGTGAACCAATAAATTTGCCATGTCACCTTCCTTGTTTGATCCAAAATTGATCTAAGACAAACAATAAGGTATTACAGACTCACGTGCATGGATGTGCCTATGTTATTTTGTGTAACAGATCAATAAGATTGTGAATTACATAGGCAATGAATCAGTTAAAGAAAACATAATAGGCAACACATACAAACACAACAAGTTTAACAAGGAGTTCACCCAATACTCCTGGGCTATGTCTTCTGGTCTAGCCTTCAGTGGTGGCCTCTCTATTATGTTTTCAAGCTGATTTTTTACAATAGTGAGCTCAATTTGAGTCTCACATAACAGATATGAATCAACAAGACTGTACTTGGATCCCTTAAGTCTCTAGAGTACACAGACTCTCCTTATTGAATCTTGACCTCTATTTCTCACAATGGCATGAGTCCAACCTCAGACTTAATACATGACAGGCACATACAAAGGAGTTTTCTTAACCTCTCAAGCCTTCTCTGGAGTGCAAAGACTCTTTGACTCTCTCTAGCTCTATCTTAACTCTAGCTCAATGATACCTTTACTTCTGCAAGTCAGCTTGACTTCTTCTTTGTGCTCTCTACTTTCTACTTTCTGCTTGCTTTCTATCTGTCTGTTTGTGGCTTTAAAGCTAGTCTGCTTCTTCACTGTTTGTTTCCACTTCCTGGCTTTCTGGTTTCCTTGCCTCTATCCATTTGAATCCCTCTGTCCTACATCATCAATCACTGTATAATGCCTCACAGGGAGGTGACCACCTATTTCATAACGGATGAGTGTCAGTTCTCTTGGATGCTTTCTAAACAACCGTTTCTTCCATTAACTCCAAGATGACCATGAAACATGACCTTCTGCCAACGCATCATCCATATCGAACTTCAAATCTTATACCACTCTACCTGTTAACCTCGTCAAATCTGGTCATCCATCGGAATGCGTCTCCGCCATTGATCTAGGGTCCCCAGATCCTACGATCATTGTTCATATTGGGTGGCTAAGTAGCATGATGTTTACCTGTCCGATGTGAACGGTTTTCTTTCTCTTCCTACCAGACACGTGGCACTCACTATATGGCATCAGGCAGAACTTGGTTGAAACTGCATACTGCTCGAAGCTCTTTCGATATCCTGCTGGTTTTTGTGGGACCCTGCTTCTAACAGAATCAGAATGATATCTATTGCATTTTATGATTTTTCAGGTCTGGGTGCTTGCAGCCTTTCCACTGAGAAAGCTTGCGGCCTTTCAGAAACTACCCGCGTTTCTCAAAATGGCCTCTACCTTTGCTAATTTGTGGTAACGTGTGTTACCATGGGCCGATGGTTTGCATGCTTGACTGATGGTCCTCATTGTTCCACGCTAATCATCAATTGCAACTATTATGAGGATACCTCTGATAAGCTTGATCTTTTTAAAGCTTTGAAACTTGGCATAATTCTGAAGAGTTCATGAAAACTTAGAGAGTGTTCTAGGATCCAATTTGGATCATGGCCTTCCCACTAAAAAAGCTTTTGGACCACAAAAAGTTGGTTTTTAAGCATCAATGAAGTGAGGATATAGATTCCTCACTTGCCCAATTTCTATCCATCTTGCACTGCTTGGTTTTGAACCCTTGAGTCCAATTTTGAGGTACTCAACATCCCCTTTGCGTGTAGTTCTCGCCTTCTTCTCCAAAACTGCATCTTCCTACAACACATTGAGATATTCAGGCAATAGATCATCAATAGAAGCCAATTGAATCTGCTCTTTGGGATCTTCAATCAATGAAGGTTCAAACAGTCTCAAGCTTTCTGCATTAACCACTAAATAGATGTGCATGTAAGCTAGAAAATCAAGGTGAAAAGCATTCTCACTAATTTTCTCAAGTATCATGAAAGTTCTCTACCTTATCGGCTTCAACTTCTTACCTTCACCTTGTATTCTATATTTGTTGATATACAACCAGACTTGATCACCAACTTCGAAACTATGCTCAGTGGAATGCTTATCATGCCTTGCCTTATACTTGGCTTGGCTCTTTTCCAGCTATTCCTGTACTGCCTGGTGAATCTCTTGGATTTGTTCAATGAAATTGGTTGCTTTGTCCACATCACTATGTCCATCAACTGCTATGCCTTTACCAAAGACAAAATCCAAGGGAGACCTTGGTGTGAAACCAAAACAGGTCTCAAAAGGAGATCTTTGTGTAGAAGAATGTTTAGCCCAGTTGTAAGGATGTTGCACATAACACAAACATTCATCCCAGAGCTTGGGATGTTTTTATAGACATATTTGGGAACTACAACTCCCATCAAATATGTCGATAAACCAATGGCTCTCAAACCCCTAAAAATGTTGTTTCAAACACTAAAGGATCAAGGTCAACTGATTACATAATTTCCCAGATGTTCTCCTTGAAAAACTACTCAGAACTGGTCAATACTAGACCATGCAGACTGCTCCATGCTCTGGGTGCGATGCATCTCACCTATTACACACAAGGGGTGCAATGCATATTGAAAATTCCTTCTATAAAGTGCGATGAGAAAGAGCAAACAAATGGCAAAGGTAGCTTGCTAGGTGGAAACTCAAAGAACCTTCTAGAAACTACTCATATGACACTTGCCTCTCTGAATTTTCCTAGGGATGAGTAAGAGATCATGAAATATCCAAGTGTAACCAAGAATTATCAGTGAAATGACACTAATCAAAAACCCAAAAGTTGACTCACCCCCCTGCAAATCTCTATATATGGATCCCTCATCCTAGAGATCCAGGGGTTGGAATTTTGTAATTTGTAAGGACATGTTGTCGGTTTCTCTTTGAGACATTGTATTTTTGGGTGATCTTGCTTTTCATGAGGTGAAGAAGGCTTTCATGCTGGGAGGATGATGCTAGATCAGACATCTAGGTTGTAATCCTCTCTTCTACTTCTACTATCAATAAATTTATTTGAGTTTTCCTCCATATACTTGTGTACTTGTGAATCTTGTATTTGTGTATGCAATTGTATGGTTAATGTACTTTTGATTCTACATTGTTTATGGTATCATAGATCTCTATGCTTTGATGGTGTTTTGTTGCTTTGCCTCTATAGGTGTTCTTTGAAGAGGGAAAAGTGAGAAAGGAGTGGAAAGCTCTATCAAAGGAGAGAGGAAACAAGCAAGGAGCCAAGCGAAAGATTAAGGTTGGTGCTCTCTGCTTCTCTCTTATCTATCATCCATAAAGGAAAACACAAGTTACTTTGAATTGTTTGTTTCTAAGATAGCTACCCATCTTAGTGGGACTAACAGATCAAATAGACACTAGTTTTCTCAGAAACAAAACGACAACTCCATTGGGGAACAAATATTTTGTTTGTTTGTTACTATTGTTTTCTTTATAAACTACATATGGAGCCTGAAGTTAGGCTAGCTAGCCTTCGAACTGTGTTTTCGACGCAACTGCAAAGTAGATCAATGCTACTTCAGTCAATCTCTGGGTTGGTTTATGAACTGAACATCTAACTTGCAAACATCCTAAGTGCCCTCATGGTAGCTCACTAACCTCATAAGATCATACCCATATACTTTGTGTTTACTATCCATCACAAGCTTAGCCTAAATCACTAAACTTAGCTGCAAATTGTGAGCGAAAACCAAGCTCAGTCTTGTCCCTGGTCCATCGCACTATCTCTCATTGGCAGTCTGGATGCATCATACCTCCTATGTGCTACAGGTGAGATGCATCCCTATTTCCCTTAAGGACAGGTGCAATGATTGAATAAGACTGTTTCCCTCTCAGAATTTTGGTTTTTCCTTCATTGTTTTCAGCTCTATTTAGTAGTTTTGCTGCCTATGATCAATATATCACTGTTGAAGCCTTCTTCCTTTACATTATTCAGCCTCCATTGATAAGGAATAGTAAATGTTTTTTATGTATTTTTCATCATTTACAATCCTCCTTTGCAAAAAGTAGCTTAATCGAACTGTCGTCTTTTGAATCGAAAGTGTCTTAACTATCGTTTTGATTCAAGAAAAAGAGTGTCATAAAGTCTTAATCTCTAGATAGTCGATTGTACTTTTTTCTTTGTATTTGATTTGAATTGTCAATATTTGAAGTGTTGAAAGTAGTTTTCCATTCAAAATTGGAAGTGTTGTCCTATTCTTCCTTTTATTTTGAAAAGAAATTGTTTAAAGTGTCACTTTGAAGAAAGTAATTCAGATCTGTACTTAGTTTCCTTTTTTGGCATTCACACATTAAGGAAGCAAAAAAACAAATACATGCATGTGCATTTGAATTTAGATTGCATGCAGAAATTGATTTAGGAAAAGTGCATTTTGTGTTTGCTCTCTGCTCTTTGTTGAAAGAATCGTACTTTTCTTTCGTTAGTAGCTAGGATTTTCATTGCTAAAAGAAAACAAATGACCATTTATCATTTTAGATTGCATATTTAGGAATTTTACATCTACATCATGCGGTGAACCTTGAAAGGAAAACTTCTTAAGAAAGATCAACTTTAAAATAAACCTCAATAAACATAAAAACACTTTGGAACCTAATGCACAACATCTAGAAGTCTAGGCTAGAGATGTATTCCAGCGTCGTAAAGCATGGTAACTATCGTTTTCATCATCGGTTGGGTGATTCCTCCTCTTTGATATGACAAGTGCCAGTATGGACTTGTGCTCCCACGTACCATCGAGTATATATTGGGAGACCACAATAGGCTGATATCCTTTATCCTTAGGAAGTCGTGTCTATCGCCTTATCAATCGCAATGCACTGAACACAACATTTGGGAAGATTGACTTGCGTACGTTAAAGCCTTGGTAATTTCTCTTTAATTTACCACAAAGGTGTATATTGCAGTTTTGTGATTGGTTTGGTAATCCCTCTGTCTAGATTTCTAGAGTAGTCACATTCGTTCCTTTTCAACTCCCTAAAAGAAAAGGTCCATCTAAGCACTTGTCACTTCAGGCTCATTAAAAATCAAAGGCGACTAGAGTCACCTTTAGCTTTTTCTCGACTCTTAAAAATTGAAAAAGCAAGTTGTGTCAAAGCGTCATAAAATTCATTTCATTCAGAACAACATCCCCATTCCTTCGTTGGTCTTAGGTTGAGGTAATGGAGTCCACCAATCAAGGATTTCCCCTTGGGGGAAATCCTAGTCCTTTCTCCTCTTGGGGAGATATTGGTGCTCCTTATATGGCTACATTTTCCCTTCCAAGACATACAATTGGCCTACTAGTTTGTCTATTCTTGACCTCTGTCGTTCAAAACACCATAATTCCTCAACAATCAAATCAGGAACCAGATGATACTAGAGTTGCTCCCCCACCTTCTACTTCACTTGTTTCTTCCTCTCCTTCTTCCTCTTCACTTGGTGAAACTAGTGATACTAAAAACCAAGTAGCTAAGAAGAAGAAGAAAGGGAAGGAGAAGAAGAAGAAGAAGCCAGCTGCGCAAGGGGGCAACCATGCATCGTCCAATGAAAATCCACACACTACACCTTCCCAACCCAAATCTCCATGTGTAATTGCAAAGGAAACCACTATCATTGAGATTGTCCTTGTATCCAGTGGATCTTGAGAGACTGGCCTTCCCGCTTGCACCATCCGGTTTCATCAACCTCTGTCGATCATGTTGAGAGTACACCATCTACTAATGAAAATGAAGTCAATGGACAAAAAATAAAATCTAGATTTCCTTGTAGGTTGTGTGAAGGTGATCATGCCTGTTAGGACCCAGAATTGACCAATTTTGACCTTATATTTCCATCATAATATTATCCTTTTCAGTCATAAGTTATAAGCTTTGATCACACAATGACTTGATCACCCCAAGGTATGGAGTAATTTCCTGCATATCTATATGTTTAATTTTTCACTGCATATTCGTAAGTACCTTTGCATTTATCTTAGGAAAGCTGACTAAATTGCTAAAGTATTTGTCTTAAGCCTGCAGGAATTATAACCTATAGTTGCTATAACACCAGAAACAACAACTACGCAGTTGCTGCAACACCAGAAGCAACAACTACGTAGTTGCTACAGTCAGCAATAGAAATAATCTAAAGCAGGTATTTTGCATCAGCTGGAAATAACAACGGCAACTATCTGAGGAACGCTGACGTGGCTGAATCAAGCAATTGTCCAAAGTATGTAGAACACAGTTACCCGGACTCAAAACTAGAATAGCACGGGGAATCAGCGAGAGGAATGTGCGTATCCCAAGGAAGATGGTCGAAGACAGTTACTAGCTGTGTAACAGCCAGAACCTAAACAAAGGATACATCATCATATTATTGCAACACCATTTCTGTAATTCTTATTTTTGATTAAACGAGTTAACCGAATGAACTGTAACAATCTATTGTAATAGATGTCTCCTCTATAAAGAGGAGACATCTACATTAGTCAAGGGGATGGTCTATAAGGGAAATTTGTGAGAATATCAGCAAGTATGAACTCTACTGTATTCGAATTTTTGACAGATGAATAGAAGAATGTTCTAAGTATTTAAGCTCTTCTCCGTGTTCCGGGGAATCTTGTGAGAAGGACTGGGCCCACCTTCCTCACAAGATTCACCCATTTATTTTCCTGTCAAGTGTGTAAGTGTGTGATACTTTCTTTCCGTAGATACTCTGTTTGGATTCTGTAGCATTACCTCTTGTAATTCTGTTTTGCTAGCACTCTGTTTTATTGATTGTTTGAAGTTATGAAAGTGTATTTCACCAGTGAATCTGAGTGCAGTGTGTGTTAGCAATCTGATTCCAGGGGCAGGTGCTGAACGTCCTCACCTGGAGGATAGGGTCCTGATCCTCTGCCAACAGAGCATCTATCTCTTTGCTTTTCAGATTTGTACTTTTAATTAATTCCTTTTACTTCATCAGCACTGTGATAACTTAGTATAAGAATTAAGTATACTACAACTCTTAATGCTTTTAGAGTTAAAGTACATACAGTATGCGGTAGCCTTTGGAATAAAAAGACTTTCCCAGGTTGACAATTAATGTGGTACTTAATTGTTTAATTAATAAAAAATTCAACTAGCCAACACTCCCTTGTCCTCCCCCCTCCCCTCCCGCTCTCTATATCCTTCTCTTACTCTCCTTTGCCCCCTACCTCCCTCCCTCCATCTCTCTCCTCTTACCTCTCTTCATCCCCCCAACCTTAACTCCCTCTCTTCCTCTCTGTCCCTCCTCCTTCCCCACCTCCACCACCCCTCTCTCTCGCTATCCCGCCCACCTACCGCCTACCCCTGGCCCTCTCTCTTTCTCCATTCTTCTCCCTCCCTCCCTCCATCTCCCCTTCTCTACCCCTCCCTTCATCTCTCTCCTCCTCTCTCTCTCATCCTCCATCTCTCTCCTCCTCCCTCTCTCACTCCCTGCATCTCTCTCCTCTCTCGTGCTCTCTCCCTCCCTTATTATCGCTCTCCACCCCCCTCCACCTCTTCCTCTCTATCCCTCCTCCTTCCCCACTGCCACCACCCCTCTCTCCCTTTCTCTTCACTGCCCCGACCTCCCTCCTCTCTCTCCTCTCTCCCCTTGTCTCCCTCCCTCCATCTCTCTCTCCCTCCCTC
>APFE031096912.1:0-18371 GCA_000404065.3 Pinus taeda
AATTCGAATTTTAATTCTCAATTTTAATTCAGGGACTAATTAAAATTGGAATATATCCTGAAATGCTATCTATAGCAATGCTATTTTTAGTATTTCTATTTTTTGCTATTTCCAATAGAGTTGGAGTATAACCTGGAATTCTATTTATAGCAATGTTATTTTTAGCATTTCTATTTTTAGCATTTCTTGTTGCTATTTTCAATAGTCAAGGCACTTCAGCCTAAGCTGATGGTTATGTTAAGCCCTCGCTGTCCTGAGGTTAGTTCCACTTCTGATCAGAAAATTTTTGAAACACCCAACGCTCCTCATCATTCATCTGTATGCACTGAAGATCAATCCAACACATGGATTTCACTTCCTCCAACGAAATCACATGATCCCATTGCTTATGCACTGGAGGAATCATTCACAACAAGCACACTTACAAGCTGTAATTTGTCTCTTTTTCTCATGTTTTCTTGTCTATCATAGTCAAGAGAATGCATATGCATAGTATCTATATGCAGTGTCTCAAAGAACCATGGTAAGTCCACAGAGTGTTTGTCTTGTTCTTTCACTCTTTTATTTTATATGGATGTGTTTAAACTCAGAGTGTGTTGGTATTCATTGTTATATCTTTCATGTTTACTGGTTCGCTTGACTGCGCTTTTCGCAGACCACGCCTTCACCAACATGGGCTATCCAATGCACCGATGGATGCATTGGAAATATCACTTCATGTGAGTAGGCCCATGCACTATTTAGAGTAGGAGTAGGAATAGTCTTTTCTTCTTTCTTTTCTTTGCTTTCTGGTTTGAATGTTTGTTTTCTTGCTTACTTGGTTTGGTTTTCTTGCTTTCTTTCTTTGCTTACTTGTTTCACTCTCACTTTACTTATTCTTTTTGCTTTGCTTGCTTGTACCCATAGGCTAGCCTCTTACGAAACCGTGTTTGGCTCTCGAGACAAGCTAGGAAAATCGACGAGGACTTGTACAACTATCAACATCTGGTTATCTATTTTCCTCTCTCTTTATGAAAAACTTGTTTCCTTCAGTCGATCATGCCTTGATGGAAAATACGTTCTGTTCAAAATGAGTCTTGGTGAAAATAGAACGCTTGTGCTCTAACTAGTACCACCTACTCTAGTAAGTTGTTTTGGGTTAACCCTTGTCAACTCTGTCAATTAGAGTAAGGTGAGGGGGGAAACCTTAGCGAGTATGTTAGAGGTAGACATAACATACTTCTCTGAAGGAACAACCTATTTTTATCTCAATAAGTTGACATCCCTCTTTTGCCTCTGTAATAAATAAGTGCTTATGCACAGTCCCTGAAAAAAAATTGATAAAAAAATGAAAAATGAATAAGGCGAAAGAAGATAAGGGATTCTTGCACAGATAGGTGATGCAAGTAACTCTGCTGGGGTACTGACCAGGCTCACTGGAAGTGGATTGATTTTTACGTTCCTGCGTGACTCCGTTGGGGTACTGTCTATGCCTGTTGGCAACGGAGCAACACTAGAGATTAAAATTAAACTCTGACAATTATATCACTTGTGCATCAATATACCCATCATCCCCAATTAAAATAACTAAGTCGACTTGGCTTGGAATGTGTGTTGACCGATCAAGAGAATGGTAGGGACTACATCTTTCACACAAGCTAGTGTAGAAGCCATCATGATCGAAGAATCAAGCAATACTTCCGGAAGGGTTAGACTTGATTTTGACAAAAAAAGGTCCATTCAGAGAGTTGGAGTTCTACTAGTGTGTCGCCAAGTGTTGTATCGTCTACAACCACCCTCCAAAATTTTGGCTTGCATGAAAATTTTGGAGCCTATCTTGGATCCTGTGATCGATCATCCTTGGTCACTTATTGGTAAGCTGATGATTTCAAACTCCCCTCCTTGATCCTAAGAGTTGTCCGCGTTCTCATCTTTATGTAGCATGTGTCATTTTTGGGTATAGGGGTTGTTGTTTTTCATGTAAAGGGAATGTTGTTTTGCTTCAAGGGAATTGTGTGCGTATGAGTAGTCGTCATCACATAAACATGTTTCATTCTCACTTCACGCACTCTTGTCATGAAGGTTGTTGCATCAAGACAAGTATGTCTTATGCATTCTAGATGGTCTATGTCATGTCACTGAGTGTCCGTGTGCGATCACAGTATAGTCCTATCAATGTTTACATATGTTTCACTGGTCTCACACTTATCCATTTTCCCGAGCAGCCTGGCCTCATCCAACTTCCTGGAACTGTGTGCTTTGCTTATACAACCTTCAAGCTTCCTCCCTTACTTGCTAAAACCTTGCAATGCGTAGAGACCCCAACCTGCCTTTCCTAATGAAACCCCACAGCCCACGAAGATCCCAGACAACACTGCTCTCCAAAAATGGATAGAGAACTCAGGCAACCATCCCTGGTATCCAGAAATGCATAGAGCAGTCAGGATGCACTGCACTCAGAAATTGCGTAGAGGTGTCCTCGTAGGACCCCCATCTTGCAGCAATGTCCTATGCCTTAAAATTGCGTAGTGTTTTCCAAGTTTCCTTGTCTATCTTGCATGCAGAAACTGTACAAATGAGCTTCCCAAGGTCTCATTCCAGCAGTAGTCACTATCCGCTGAAATTGCGCAGATCTACCTCTCAGTGACTATAGGAATGGGGAATGACAAAACCAGGTTTCTGCATCTAGAGGTCAGTGTGATGGGCTTCTGTGGTTTCTAGGGCTTATTTTGGTCTTCATGAACCCTAACCCTTAAAATACAGATAATTGCAATAAATTGCAAGAAGAAAATATAAACCTTCACGAAGGGATTTAAACATTCATAACATTAATTAATTAAGTTGATCTACTACTTTCGCGCATCAATTAAACATTCATTCATATAAATTCGGATAACAGAGTGAAAATATAGAAACTACGTAGGTAAAGATAAATGCACAGATACACAAGTATGGCTTCAAAACAGTCTTTTATTGATATAATCTTTTCTGTTACAGATTCTTCTTCCCTGTGCACTCAGCTACAGGGGCCGACACACTCAGCTTGCTGACTTATCAAGTTCTCGACGCACTCAGTTGCAAGAGCCTTCCCCTTCGCCTAAGTACGGGAAACAGACTTTCCTGCTTTAGCTTATTTTCCCATACAATGATCTTCTATTCAAGTTACTTTCTAGACTCGTTATGACTCCTTTATATATCTTTCTCTTTTACAATACCATGGTCTGCGGACCATGGGCGGGCCACAAAACTCCCTATCATCTAACAAACTAAGGAGCTAATGCCCCTTTTGACTCCTCTGACCTTCGCACTTTGCTCCCTCAAAACGTGGAGACTTTACAAGTATACAAAAATTAATGAGAAACTTTGACCCCAGGGGACCCTGTCCTAACAATAATAGAGAAGTAGCCCTTGGTCATGTCTCATGATCCTATTGAATAAAGAATGATTTTTTAGGTGTTGAAGTGTATAATACAAGTTTTAAAGAATTCAAATTTTATTAAATTTAATCATATCATATGGTTTCATATAGTTTAATTTAAACCCCAAAGAGCCAAGGAATCAAGTTATGTTTGGGTCATCTTTTAGAGTCAGGAGAGTTGGACTCCTTTTGACTCGAAGCTTGACTATTCTTATTTTTGGGTGGAAATTCCACACACATAACTAAATTATTTCCATGAAATCAAATTCTTTAGGGACACATGCAACATTTTCTAGTTACATGGTCCAAATTCTATTATTTATCTCCTTTTCGAGTGATAAGTTCAAATACCACTAATATGTAGTCAATGAATGAAAAGTTTTGTCTATGCAAGCAAGTGAATTAAACATGTAACTACAAATGGGGTATGTCTTCTTTCTTGTAGCCATTTGTTTGTTGTACATAAGGAAATATGTCTTGATCAATAAATCCCTTTAGTGAGTCTTAGTTTTTAACTCCTCATTTTAGTGGAATTACTAATAAGCAACTTATCTTGTGCCATTTTCTTGGTCGAGTAAAAATAATAAATAGAAGCTACTTAGCCTTGATCATGCTTTATGAGAAGTGATATGAAGCATATATCAAAGTACGATTTCCATCAAGTCACATTTACTTGGAGAGAAATTCCATTTATTGATTATTTAAGTGACCTCAAAACTAGTTAAAAGGGGGGTAGGAGAATAAATGTGGTGGAGTGATTCCCTAACATATGATATTAGCAATTAATGTTAAGTAATAACAGGGGGCGTAGACGAATGGATTTTTCAAAGTCTCATGACATGTACAATATGAGTCTATGTAAAGGTATGATATGTAGATGTGGGTGTGGGATAGGACAAATGTAGAGAGCAAGTGTGTGGAACAAGGTGTGCACAGAGTTGGAGTGTTAAACAAAATAATGGCAGGGATAGAATATGAAGGATAAGCATTGATGTGTCTATTATTCACATGATATACATTTATAATACATTCTTATGACCCTTGGTTTCCATATACCAAGTGGTTTCTTAGACTCCCTTTGACGGTTTACATTGCACACCAACCCTTAGAGGATTAGGTGTCCAACATTCCCCCCCTTAATCCAAAGGGTTATGTATGAGTCCAAGAAGAGAGATGTAATACAAAATGTGCAAAAATGCATGGCAACACTAGGCTAAATGTTCTCTCTAAAATGTTGGCCTAAGGGGGCAGTTTAAGGATGACCCTCAACATTTAACGCTTAGTGCAGTTCTCAGAATTCTTCCAAACTTGGAAAGAAGTTGAAGTCTTTTGTTAGAGGAAGTTCCCCTAATGCTTTGAACAGGGAGACCTTCAACCTATAAAAGGGAGTTATGCAACCTGCAATGGTTTAAGGGTGACCACCAACTCTAGAATGCTTAATGCAATTCGTGGAACTCTTCCACAACTAGCAAGAAGCTAAAGTCTTCTTCTAGAGGAAGTGTCTCCAATTCTTTGAAGAGGGATAAGATCAGGCTAAAAAGGGAGGTCTCATCCCGAATAGATGGTTTAAGGCTGACCACCAACCAATGGCATGCTCAGGGGAATCTATGTCTTTGGCTACAACTTTAAATCTCCTATGGCAGGTTGTGGCTCAGGGTCACTTGATATGGATTTGAAACTTGTAGATGGCCATCATTTCCCCCCCTGTCAGATACAAGGTGAGAAGATTGCAACAACTCAATTGCAAGAATTTTCAATATTCAAGAACAAACCCTATTGTATGAGTGAAATATCCTCTTGGTTATTGAAGCCCATTGCTAAGAAGCGATCCATCCAAGATTAATCTTTGTTCTCGCGGGAGGCTTGTTTTTGAAGCATCTGTTTGAAGAATGAGTGGTTTTATGATATTTCTCACATGGATGAAGATCAAAACAATGATATTTCATATGGCCAACTCTATCACAATGTTGGAATTTAACAGTCTTTTGTGGCTGTTGTGGAAGAGGACCAGAATATGGAACAACTGAAGGTGAACTATCATGAAGATATCCAGCACTATGGAACTGTATGGGCTTTGAGTAATCTAGAATATGAAAGGACAACTCCTTGTCATATCCAAGACTAGTTTTGTGCTTGTTATTGACAAGCTCTTCCCAAGGTCTGATAATTGGATTGGAAATTGCAGGCTGAATTTTTACTTCTACATGCATTTATGTTGCTTCATTAGGCACTGAATGTGAATCAACTTCATATTCTTGTTGCTGATGGGAGTCCGTTTTAATCTCAAATAAAGGGTTGTTTTGAATGGAAACCAATTCATAATGACAAATCTTATGTTTTAATTCATCTAGCTGGAACTGAGATCCTAGCTGCAAAAATTCAATCTTGTCCTATGAATTTTCTAGACATAATTTAATATCAAAAAGTGTGTACTTGCTGATTTTTAATGTATAATGATCAATGGAGTGTATCGAAGTTTTTAGGAACTCTAATACCTCAGTAATTTTGGCAATTTTCTTAAAACCTCAAGCTTATTAAATAAGGGGTGTTAACTTCTCAATGGCGCATATATTGAACACAATTCATTGCATGTGATAGTGCCAATGTTGGCCAACAAACTAGTTCAGACTAGTGAAACATAACCTTCCTTTGATTCTTTCAAAGTTACCTTTTAACACTGAAGTGCACATTCCTCTTGTAAATTCCTTCACATCCCTTCTTAACAACTAGTGTCTAACATATCAATTATATTGGCATAAAAAAATGGCACTAATATAAACAGTGCAGAGGAAAAAGAGTGACACACATACAAAAATCAACATGTGTATATCATGCATTCTCACATATCATATTGCAGAATCCTCTGAAAATTTGACGGTTGCATTGTGTTTTCTCTGCTCACATCATTTCCACTCAACTATTAATTTAGTAAAAGGGAAAGACACATAGAATTTTAGCACAAACAACGAATTTATATTTGTATCTAGCTTCCCAGAACAAAAAAACCAAGCTCGAGTTAAGGGTTTGACAACGTCCCACTAATTTGAGCCCTCAATGAGAGAGAGAAATATGTTGTTAGTTTTCTTGGTTGTCCAAAGAAGATAATATCACCATACACACTATCATTTGTAGCAAGGTGAAAATTCAAAGCCAAGGAAAAGAACCAACGATTTTAACGCTCACTATATATCATAATATAGCCAGATTTGAAACTGAAAACTATGCAAGTGCTAAGTTTTAGATGATGCTAGCTCAATCAAATGAACCACTTGAATGAGATCTCACAAATATGTCACTATATATGAATTTTGGAGAGGTTCCAATTGTTGTCGCTTGGCTTGGAATATGTTTTCGATTGTGACATCTTCGACAAGGATTTTTTTTTGTTTTTCGTTCAACCCAAGCTCTTAAATCACTGCAGGAAAAACTCAATAGTCGAATTTATTGTCACAGAGCCATGTGTAAGCCTGAAAAACACTAAGCAGAACTTTGGACTGGAACAAGGAATCAAAGGTTAACTTCGGGAATTCATACCCTACTAACGATTAGCATGAACTCCACTCATATTGGTCTCTCAACTATCAAATAATGTTGCATCAAGTCCCTCAACCACTAAAAAGAGATTTTGAGATGAATGAGAATGTGAATCGCTGCAGGCCTGTATTTCTCTTCTACTCAAGGTCATGCAAAACTGACCTTTGACTTACAGGCATTGACTGTGGAAAATCAAACCTCCCGTGATCTTGCACATAGAGGCTTGAGCGACATGAATGTAGACCAACGTATTGAAAGCCGTAACAAATTTTGGAGATACATTCTAGAGCACAGACGCAATGGTTTCCAGAAAATACATTACATCATAGCAATAATTAGATGGAAGACCGAATTTTATGGAGTTGTTCAGGATCTCGGCCGCAAGATAAAACAAGGGAAGGAGAGGTATGGTAAGCGGAGAGTAGGAGAGTGGAGAGATTTTGAAAAACTCAACAAAATTGAACATTCATATGGCCTTCAATTCAACCGTGAGAAGCACAACCAGTCTTGTGTTTCGAGATAGTCAAGATCGACAAAAAACACCAAACCCTGATTTGGACAGGTGGTTTGGAGAGCCACGAATGGCGATTACGCTATTGTATGAACATTTCCAGCGAAAAAGGCACACAGAGGAGAGGCAACGGATTTTTGGCAGACATTAAATTAAATGGAGCATTACAAAAAGTGGATAGAAACAAGATGCAATGCACAGACTGGGGAGAAGGCAAACGGGTCAGGTTTTAGACTAGAGGAGCACCCAGGTGCAACATAGTAACGTTATTTCTATAACCAACTAACCAAATAGAGAAATGATAGACAAATTATGGAAAGAGAAGTTCCATTGTTGGTGGTCATCCTTAAACCATCCCCTTATGTCAACATTTCAGAGAGCACATTCAACCTAGCGCTGCCATGCATTTTTGCACATTTTGTATTACATCTCTCTTCTTGGACTCATACATACCCCTTTGGATTAAGGGGGGAATGTTGGACACCTAATCCACCAAGGGATAAGGTCGGGAAGTTGGACAATCAAAGGGAGTCCAAGAGACATTGGAAGATGAATCCAACAATCATAAGAATGTATTATAAATATACATCTATGTTAATAATAAAGGCAATTAACTATTATATCATTCATGTCTCTTTAGATTCCATGTGCGTCTAATATGGAGTGTAGAGGAACAATGTGTTGAGAGACATGTGCATGAAGTCTCTCCACATAATCAGAAATCAGTTAAGTGTTGTATAAAAGGAAAGAGTGTGTAGGGACATAAGTATAACTCTTCAATGAAATTTTTTTGCCACATAGGACTACACAATTTTTTGAGTCAATAGCCCTCTTGACCAACCACAGCTCTGAAGCCTACTCAACTTTCTCCTCCATAAGTTGCTCTCTTTTCAACCACCTTCCACAAGCTCTAGCATCCCTCAAGGGGTCTAAAGACTACTCAATCTTCTCGTCCATAAGTTCCTCTCCTTCCAATCACCTTCCATAGGCCCTCTCAACCCTCAAGGGGTTTGGTGTGCTCTTGGTTCTCTAATTTCTTAAAATATGGGTTGATATGGATGTTTGTTTGTTACTATTATGGTCATGCGTTTTCACTTCTATGTTACGAGCCTTAAAAAAAACTTCATTTTGGTTTATTAACACACATTACACATCTCATCCGTAAAGAGTTGTAAAATATCACTAAATTGCTTGGTAAAATATTTATATGATTTAGGGTTGATTTTTCTCTAAAAGTAAGCATATATATAACACCAAATATTTTTCCTTTGGGATTATGATAATAGTTCAAAATATTTCTCCTTTTACTCTTTTTCTTTCTCAAAATATGTTAATTCAAGATTTGTTAAAATCCACCATCATTTCAACTAAAATTATAAATTATAATTGAATATATAAATTTAGTAGCTTTGAAAACCCCTCTTGCACTCAAATTATATAATCCATAGATTGGATATGAAATTTTGTTAAACAAAGAAAACTTATTTCTAGTTTCAATGAAATGTCTAGTTTAACTTCTTGTCATTTTGGTCAGATTAAAAATGGACAATTCATTAAGCTATATCCCTTAACAAATATGCAAAACTAATAAAATTTAAGTTAATTACATTAAAGGTAACAAGGTTAAAGACATTAATGTCAAGTAAAGTTAATTACATGAAAGGAGGCCTTCCAGGGGATATCATTTCTTCAAATTGTGGTTCCCTACTTGTCGACATGTATGGAACCCACCTTCCAAGTCATTTTGTTGGTTCCACTTTGTATTCAATTCATGTTTCCAGCCTATAGCTCATTCACATGCCATGTCCATTGGAGGTCTATTGAGTGATTTTTTAATGAGTTCTTCAAGATCCACCTTCACTTGCTCTGGTATGAAAGGTTATTTTATATACTTCACATTTGAGGTCTTTTGCATTATGGGATTAAAAAAGGAAAAAAAACTTTTTTAACAATTATTTTCCTATTTCTTGTATTTATCTTAGCTTATAAATGATATTTTAAGAAACGAGGCATCTTGTTTCGTACTATTTCAAGTAATTGAGTGACCCTCTTAGATGGATCATGAGGGGACACTTAGAAAAAATGTATAGTAAGAGATTGGGGAAACACTATCTAGCAAGAGATTGGTCAATGTTAAGAAAGCTAATAAGTGATTCTTTTTTAGTTTATATAAGTGAGGAATTGTGTGACATTTTACCGCTATGATCCTTACATACCATTATATATCAACATACTAAGAAATTAATCTCTAGTTGTATTTGTTGTTATGTCATTTGGGAGTAATGATATACTAAAGGAAAATACTTGCAAACATTGGGAAAAAGTAAATAGAAGGGTTATGTTGAGAAATTGTTTTTTAGTTGTATTTGTTGTTGTCCCATTTGAGATCAATTATTTTCTAAAAGAATGTACTTAGAAAGATTGGGGAAAACTAAGAAGAGGGGTTGCTCTTGCATCAAGGAGATAAGGAAAGAGTGACAATTTTGATTTAGAATGTGAGGAACCCTCTAGCCGCAATGAACATGAGTTCATGTGGCATGAACAAAAGTGGTTGTAGGCATAGATATAATTGATTGAAAAGATATATAATTATCCAAAAGTATATTCTACTTACGGCTTACCTTAAATTACAACTAATGCAACCATGTAAATTAAATGGTTAGTAAATGACAATAGACATTGATCCATGACAAGCATCAAAACACTTACTTTACGATACATCTCACATTGCCAAATTATAACTTCTTCTTCTTCTTCTTCTTCTTCTTATTTTTTTTAGTGGGTCATGGAGAGCCCTAAAAATACACCTATTCACTATCAGTCCAAAGCCCCATGGGACATTGCCAAATTATAACTTTATTTTAAGTTATTATTATTATTTATTAAAAGAGTTAATATATGAGTTAAAATATATACATTAAAAAGGAAAAAAAATGGAACAAGATTCTTAACTATGAGGAAAATAGAATTTTTTAACTTGTGAATAAGCTTTGTTAGAATCTCATGGGCTAATATCATGGCTTACAAACACTACATGCCAAAAATACTATAACTCATCTCATATGATACTTGTTCATATGAATTTTTTAATCAATCAGTTTCATTAAAAGGGCAACAATTGCATAATTACTTTTGAGATTAATCTTAGATTTGTAACTATTACTAAGAATATTTTATAATATTCCATGAAAGTTAAATCCCTACGATCCTCCCCTTTGAATTCAATCTTGGTCCCCAACATGGTCCATCCCTCCCCATTTACCCTTGGTCATGCAACTTCCTCCCTTGTTGAAGGTTGCCCTTCAAACCTAGAATACTCCTCCACTATAAAAAAATCCCTTGTCATTACTAAGTCTATATCTTACCCTTGTTCTAGGATCCCCAATCCTTTGTTATCCCTCAACAATAATTTAGTTTCCCCTATGTTAATAAGAGAGTTGTTAACCTCTCTAATTTTTCTTTTGATCCTCCAGTATATAGACTTTTGGAAAAAGGGTTAAACTTCGCCTTTGTTCCGAGAAATATCCTAGTGGAGGAAATCATTTGTGATGTTGAATATGGGATTAAGGACTTACCTGATAGCATTAAATATGTTATTAGGAAATATTTCATGGTTGTCCTTAGAAAATCGAAGCCTCCTTAGAGAAACATTAGCAAGTTAGAATTCGAAGCCCTTATGTCCTTGAACATGAACCCTGCCATTGCTATTTTCAAAGATGATAAAGGTGGGGTAGTCGTTATCTTAGATAAGGATGACTACCGTAGAAAAATGTTTGGATGACCCTCATAACAATGGTAGTTACAGGAAGCTTACTAAGAACCCTTTAAAGAAAATATCAAAAGTTTTTACTTCATCTATTAAATCTAATAGAACCATTAATTCAATAAGCCTCAAGCTTATCAAGAGAAACTCTCTCACTCCTAGGATATATAAGCTTCCCAAGATCCATAAATATGGAGTCCCCCTTAGACCCATTCTTAATACAATAGGTTGGTCGACTTACCTTCTAGCTAAACATTTAGCCTGGAAGCTAAAGCCCCTTGTTGGCCTTATGTAATCCTTTTTTAAGGACTCTTCATCTTTTGTCAATTAGTTAAAGGGTTTAAAGCTTAAGCATAATGATATTCGTGTGAAATTTGATGTGGTTTCTTTGTACACCAATATCCCCATTAAGGAGGCTATCGAGGGGATCAATAAAGTTATTGATACCAACGTAGCCAAGTTAGTCAAGATCTGCCTTACCTCTACCCTTTTAAACTTTGAAGGTGAATTTTATGAGAAACCCTGTGAAGTGGCCATGGGTTATCCACTATCCCCTTTCATTGCTAACTTTTTCACGGAATATTTTGAATCCAAGGCATTCACTTCATCCCAATTATGGACTAAATTGTACAAAAGGTTTGTAGATGATGCCTTAATCATCTGGCTTCACAGGCATGAAAAATTAGATCTATTTTTTTAGCATCTTAATAGTTAGTCTAGCTCCATCAAGTTTACTATGGAATTAAAATTCAATGGTAGACTTGTTTTCCCTGATGTGTTTGTGTCTAAGAAAGATGATGGTTTTTTTCTCATCGTCTTTGGTAAGAAGACTCACATTGAGCAATATCTTCGTGCAAGTTCCCACCATTACCATGCCTTAAAACTTGGAGTTCTCAACACATTGGAAACTCTAGTTTTGAGGGTTTCGAATGAAAGTCCCCTGGATGATGAGAAATCCCATCTTCTTGAAATATTCAAAAATAATGGTTACAATAAGCACCTAGGTCTCAATCCTTCTTAAACACAAGCAATGGTCTGAAGATAATGAAAGTGCCTGGAGATTGGGTTACCAAAGTCCAACTTCCGTTTATATAAGGAACCATCAACAAGATTGCTCAAATTCTTATGAAGCATAAGGTCCTTTCTACCCTTAGGACTTTGAACACTATTTGGAGTTCCCTTAGATCAATTAAGGACCCCGTGGACCCTAAATATTTGAAAGGTGTTTATGTAATCCCTTGTTCATGTGGGAATCCCTACATTAGAGAAACCAATCGTTTCATAAGACAAAGGATTAAAGAGCATGCAACCGACATCAAACATTGTAGGAATTGCTTTTCAACTCTAGCCAAACATGATGAGAAGACAAAACACCATATTTGTATAGAAGATTCTCAAGTCATTGCCAAGAATGATCATTTCAATCATCGAAAGTTCAAAGAAGCCATAGAAATTGACAAAAGATCTAGTTCTCTAAATAGGGATGATGGTTGGAATACTAGAACATGTTGGATCCTTGTCCTATCCTCCTAAGGGTCTTCATCCTTGATCCCCCTTTCTTTATTTTAAGTGGTCTGTTCCTTTCTTTTTACTTTAGTTTCATTTTAATTTTTAGGTTTATAATTTTTCCCTTTTCTTTTATTCATAGTGATGGGCTTAACCCTTTTTTTCTTTCTTGATTTTAGAGCTTGATTTGATTTGATTTATATGTTTTTTCTAATCATTTGATAACGTTTTATTTTTTTATTCATATGTTTGTCTTTTTTTCCATTAATTATTCCTTCTTGTTCAACTCTTAGTGATATATTTAGGTATCTAGGTCAGAGTCTAATCCATAAGTATTTGCAAGCAAACTCATTTTTCTCAAGTCAGATTACTGGCAGTGAGTTTGACTTGTCCTCAAGTCAAAATATCTCGTTCTTTTGAGCTGAGTTGATTTTGACTTACCAGTGTGCTTTAAACTCAACAAGTTTTTCTACTGGGTAACCATTTGTTATTCCTAAATGGTGGACATTATGTTGAGTTTGCTTCAAACTCAACAATTTTTTCTAATAGGCAACCATATATTATTCTTGAATGGTAGACAATATCTTGACTCACTATGCTTGTTAAACACCAACCACTCAAGTGACTTAGTCCTAAAAGAGGACAGTGCTGAGCTTCCCAAATATCTTCACATCTCCCAAGGCATCTGGTTTCAACATCTTAAGTATCCCATTTTGTGGCTAGTCAAGTTGTAACTGGGTACTTTGGTGAATCTCATAATCTAGCTCTTTAGTTTTGTAGTATATAAAGGGCCTATTAAATTAAGAGAGCTTCCATCGACAACTTTGTCATGCACTGGGAGTACACAAAGCAAATCCTAAATCTTTTATGTCACTTCAATTGCTTTGGGGGAAATATTCTAGTCTTTACCCATAGCTCTTGCAACCAATATGAGAAAGAACCTTAAATAGAATATTGGATACTCAGAATTTTGCCTGCAAGTCTGTATCCTTTATGTCAGTAACTAGAGATGATATATTAGATTCTCTTAAGGGGCAGATAAAAGTCTTGGACGAATTTGATAGAGTAGATGACCCAATAGCTTAGCCAAAAGATTGCTTTCACAATCCCACTTGTTCATGTTGGCAGGAAAACCTATCAAAAAACAATATATTTATAGTATATTTATGCCTTTACATAATTGGTTTGCTTGTGGTTAGGACATGATGCAAATTTTAGGTGAATTTTTCCAGAAAAGATGGTGAATTTAGCAAACCATTTTCACAAATCCACCTAGTCTCTAATTTACATAAAACATCTATCACAAATTTATATTGAGTGTATTTAAAAAAAACCTGTAAAAATAAATAATAAAATCATATATAAAAAGAAATATTAAAATCATATAAAACAGTTTAAAAATAAATAATCATTAAAAATTTTTCTTATAAAAATCCATAATGAATAAGAGACCCACCCGCCAAATTTAACCCACGATAGAGAGAATACGTGACTTGCAGCAACCAGTCAATGTCCCATTTAATGCTTTGCCATAGAATACATTAATTTCCTCACCTCCCCATAGAATACATTAATTTCCTCACTTCTCCATCGGTCCCCACGCGGTGGTCTTTCCGAGTGCTTCACTTTTTTCTCAACTTTGATCGTGGAAAACGCGACTTGTAAAAATAAATAATAAAATCATATAAAAAACAATATTAAAAATCATATAAACCAATCAATGTCCCATTTAATGCTTTGCCATAGAATACATTAATTTCCTCACCTCTCCATCGGTCCCCACGCGGTGGTCTTTCGGAGTACTTCACTTTTTTCTCCCCTTTCGGCCTTCTTTGATCGTGGAATACGCGACTTCGATACGATGGGGCAGAATCTAGTACCTTCAGGCAGAATATACTAATGCTCCTCTCCATCTGTCCCCACGCAGGGGTCTTTCCGATTATTTTTTTTGCCCCTCTCCATAACCTCAACTTTGGTTGTGGAATATGCGACTTCGGTACAATGAGACAGAATACCAGTGCCAACACGGTAGTCCTTTTTACATTTCAATTTCTGGATACCTTTTGCTATTTATATGTACACCTCGCACTTCGGGTTGCATAGCAGAGAAGCCATTAAAGACGCTGAGTTGATAAATGGAGAGAGAAGTGATGATGAAAATGTTGATGATTCTGTGGTTTGCGTTCATGGCGCTGGGGACTGTTAGTTCGTCAATGAAGAAGCCCAATGATGACGATTATGTTGAATTCACATCACCCATGGACGCACTTCACGACACAAGGGACCTGGAGGCGCTTTTGTCGTTCAGAGATGCGGTCATATCCGATCCGTCTGGATCCCTCCTCAACTGGACATCACAAAACTCACATAATGTGTGCTCCTGGAATGGGATTCGCTGCAGAAAGGGCACGAACAGAGTGGTGGCCGTAACACTTCCTGGCTGGGGGATTGAAAGGTAGTCTCTCACCTTCTCTGGGCAGCCTTTCATTATTACGCACTTTCAATCTCTCTGGTAATAATTTCTCAGGAAGAATTCCACCAGAGCTTGGCCAACTAAAAGCCCTTGGAATACTCGACCTTAGCTATAATATGCTATGGGGTCATATTCCAAGATCACTGTCTAATTGTACGCGCCTTCAGCGGCTACGACTTTCAGTAAACAGCTTGACAGGGACTATTCCAACAGAATTCGGCCGTCTGGGCATGTTGGAACATCTCCGCTTGGCAGGAAATAATTTTTCTGGAAGTATTCCAATTTCTCTGAGCAACAGCACGTTTCTCCAAGATTTGTCCATTGGATACAACAATCTCACTGGTTCAATCCCTTCAGAATTGGGTCTGCTCAGAAATCTAGCCTATCTTGCCGTTCAAAACAACTCTCTATCTGGCCACATTCCTCTTGCTCTCAGCAACTGCACGTTTCTCCAAGATTTGTCTATTGGATACAACAATCTCACTGGACCGATTCCTTCATTTTTGGGTCTGCTCAGAAACCTCTCTTATCTTTACTTTGAAGGAAACTCACTAAGTGGTCATATCCCTTCCACTCTTTTCAATTGTACTCAGCTGTCGTATATAGACTTCTCTCACAACAGCTTAAGTGGAAGAATTCCTGGTGAATTCGGGTTGCTGCAGGAATTAGAGTACCTGTATCTACAAACAAACAGTATCGAGAGTGCCATTCCTCCATCTCTAGGAAACTGCTCTTTTCTTACGACATTATTTTTGGGGGACAACAAATTGTCAGGCAAAATACCACCACAATTGGGAAAGTTGAGGCAGCTTGCTCAACTATCTCTTTATGGTGCAGGTAATATTTCAGGTGTGATCCCTTCTGAAATAGGAAATTGCAGTAATCTTTTTTGGCTGGATATACCAGTCAACAGGATTCAAGGCCCCATCCCAATGAGTTTATTCCAGCTGCCCCTCTCCACCTTGAATCTGGATGATAATGATGTGAGCGGTCATGTACCTGAAGCCATTGCCAACCTGAGTCAGTTGACATATCTAAATTTGGGTGTAAACAATTTCACTGGATACATACCAGAAGAGGCCATTGCAAATTTAGCTCAGCTGCAGTTCCTGCATCTAGGTTCAAATAGGCTCATCGGTGGCATACCAAAAGCCATTGCAAAATTGAGTGATTTGACGACCATATATCTGTCAAGCAACATGTTAACCGGGAACATACCTGAAGGCATTTGTAATTTGACTAAGCTTCAGACTCTTTTCTTAGATTCCAACCGTCTCACAGGTACAATCCCTGAAAGTATAGGAGAATGTGTCGAACTACAGCAGCTAGGTTTATCTAAAAACAATTTGAATGGCAACATACCTGAAGGCATTGGTAATTTGACTAAGCTTCGGAATCTTTTCTTAGATGACAGCAACTTGAATGGCAACATACCTGAAAGTATTGGTAATTTGATTAAGCTTCAAATTCTTGACTTAAAACAGAATACTCTCACAGGTACAATCCCTGAAGGTATAAGAGAATGTGTGGAACTACAACAGCTTGAATTATCTGAAAACAAGTTGAATGGAACTATCCCTGATTCTTTGGGAAATTGCAAATCTTTGTTAGTTTTGGCACTAACGGACAATTTGTTGACACGCAAAATACCATCAACTTTAAATATGTGCACACAATTACAGAGGTTCAAGGTGTCTGGAAATGGACTTAGTGGACCTTTAAACATAAACTTTCCAGTGTCTATGCAAGTCATTTCTGCTCATTCTAATCACTTTTCTCAGCTAATACCTGAATCTTTGGCCAATTGCATTCAACTTCAGTTACTGGATCTAAGTAAAAATGGATTTACAGGGAAGCTTCCTCGGTATCTTGCGTTCTTTTCTGAAATAAGAGTTTTAAGTTTGGGCTATAATAAATTCTCTGGTGATATTCCTGGATGGATTACAAATCTTACCCAGTTGCAGGTATTGGATTTATCCAACAATGAATTTAGTGGAAAAATACCATCCAATCTTCAAAGACTCAATGGATTCAAAATTTTGGGATCTTCTACACTTAGTGGTAATACACTATATGAGGATTTGAGTATTGTAATAAAAGGATATGAGTATAAGTTAACATATGTGCTGGCTACAAACACTATATTTGACTTGTCTAACAACAATCTTACTGAAGAAATACCTCCAAGCATAGGAAATCTCATTTTATCTGGAAATCAATTGAAAGGGAAAATCCCTACATCTCTTAGTAAGATATCTACTTTGGAGCAGTTGGACTTGTCTAGAAATATGTTAAGTGGAACAATTCCTCAAGAGCTCTCTACATTAACCATGTTGGCATCTTTGAACATTTCATGGAATAGACTTTGTGGTAAAATCCCAAAAGGAACACAGATGGACACTTTTAATGAGACATCATTTGAAGGAAACCCATGCTTATGCGGCTATCCTTTGCCACCATGCAACGAAAATGGAATGCAACGAGGAAGCACTACTATTAGCAAAGATAGAGGATGGTTGAGTCATGTGAATGAACATGTCTCATTAATTGCAGTAGAGTTAGGAATGGGGATTGGGTTTGGTGGAGTTGTGGGTATGATGATAACTTGGGATAAAGCTAGACATTGGGTAATGCCCCCTCACATACAACCATTTTATGGAGTGTATCAATTTCCTAAATAGCGTAATAGTTTGTTGTATGCCGTTTCCCTTCCAAATAAATGTTGTAATCACAACATATATCATATAGAAGAATTATCCCTAAAATTGTTAGTGAAACATGTGCATTGTATTCTTATGTGAAATAAGTCTATATTATTCAAGAAAAATATCATATTATATATTTATTAAGATGTATGCATACTTCTATCATGTTACAAGGATGTTCTCTCTATTTTCTCCTCCTTACTTTTACTTCTAACATAACATACATATTACAAGGATACTCTTCTTATCTTGTTTTTTTTAGTTTCACTTAAGACAAAAGTATACATATGTTTGAAGGTCTATGTGTTACCCTATATCATTATGTTTGGATTCTGTGTCTCTTATTTTAAAAGATTTTATTATTTTTATTAAATGAAACTAACTTTGCCTTTATATGCATTGAGTACACTGGAATAAAATTATAAAATAAAAATGAATAAATTTTTAATTTTTAATTTTACACTGTCAAAATAGAATTTTCT